>JASSUY010048276.1:0-79021 GCA_032466535.1 Forpus xanthops
ACAGCTTACGGTCATTACCTCTTGTCCTATCACTTGTTACTTGGGAGATGAGCCACTTCCTTGCTCCATCCTGCTGTCGGGTACTTGTAGAGAGAATGAGGTCTCCCCTGCACCTTTTCCAGGTTATACAACTCTGGTTCCCTCAGCTGCTCCTCACAGGACTTGTGCTCTAGGCCCTTCACCAGTTTTGTTACTCTTCTTTGGACATGCTGCAGCATCTCAGTGTCTTTCTTGTAGAAGCAAAAAACTTGAACACGCTATTGGAGGCGTAGCCTCACCAGTGCCAAGTACAGGAGGACAGTTGCCCTAGTCCTGCTGGCCACACTATTTCTGATAAAAGCCAAGATACTCTTGGCCTTCTTGGCTACCTGGGCACAAGCTGGCTCATGTTCAGCCACCTGTTGACCAAAATTTCTAGGTCCTTTTCCACCAGGCAGCTTTCCAGCCACTCATCTCCAGGCCTTTGGTGTTGCATGGGGTTGTTGTGACCCAAGTGCAGGACCTGGCACTTTGTATTGTTGAACCCTGTACAACTGGCCACAGCCCAACAATCCAGCCTGTCCAGATCCCTCTGTAAAGCTTTTCAGTACTGTACTGTAACCTAGGGCAGTTACTGTAATTTTGTTGTGTCCTCTTTAATTTGCTGGGATTAGTTGTACCTCCTTGCTATTTTGTCAGAATTCTTGCTGTTATGTAACGTGTCCTGAGAATTTTGGGTCTCTTCTTGTCCAAGCAAAACAAAAAAAAAACTTGAGAAAGATAAGCTTCATAATATCCACTGTTCATGAGGTCAAGAAGCTACCAAAAGAAGTTACAAGTTTTCATAAAAGTAATGGAAGAGTATGCAGCCTTTGGAAACATAATGGCAGTGTAGTTTAGAGATATGTGAGCTAGTTTTAATCAAATAGAGACTTTCAAGAGGGTAAATGATCTCAGCAGTGAACTTAGTGAATTTAATGCTACCTGATCTGGCTTCTTTGGCAGCTGTATGGTATATAGCTTTTCATGTCATTTTCAGACTTGCTAAGCATATACAGTCCTTGTGTCTTCTGTGTGTTCAGACCTGAACTTAGTATAAATGATTAAAATAATTGTCATTTTACATGTGTCAAAAGGAGGCAATGTAAAAAAAAGAAAACCTGTTTATATCCAAAACTTAACTTATAGAACATCAAACAGAAGTTTATATTTTGTTTATTAACTGATCTTTCAACAAAGGAACAAAATGTAAAAGTATCCTTCTTTTTCCATTTTGTTAGGGTACTTACGCGACAGTTTATAAGGGGAGAAGTAAATTGACAGAGAACCTGGTAGCTTTGAAAGAAATCCGCCTGGAACATGAAGAGGGAGCACCATGTACAGCTATAAGAGAAGGTGATAACTTTGGTTTTATTTCTTAGAATTTCAGATACTTCTGGATTATTTTGTTGGGTTTTTTTTTTCCACCAAAGTTCTGTTAGTACTTGGAAATACATAGGCTACATGGGAGATTATGAAATCAGTATTGGTTTTGATGAGGGAAAATTTTAGTCTGGACATATGATTTAGTGTTTCAGATTTATTTATGGGGAGTGGACGTGTTCTCAAATGGATGATTTTGTACTGAATTAGACTATTGTTACTGAGTAACTTTCAGGGATTCAGAATTCATTTTACCAAATGGCTACTTCTCTTTGAAATGTATAATTTAAGGAATATTTATACTTTGTTACGGAAATGTGTGGTGTTTTGATTAAATACCTTTCTTGTTAATTAAATCTATGAGTATTATGTTCTTAAAAAGTGGCTTTTTAAGTTTTAAAAAATATAAATAGCGTGTATGTATGAGCTTACTAGAAATGCATTTACTGCTTGTGTTTTGCATTTATTTATACTTACAATTCTCTTTTGCAGTGTCATTATTAAAAGATCTGAAGCATGCAAATATTGTTACATTACACGATATTGTCCACACAGACAAGTCTTTGACTCTTGTTTTTGAATATCTGGTAAGTGCTTACATAATTAGTGAGCTTTGCATTCAATTTATTGTGTCTAAGTAACACAGGCATAACAAAGTGAGAGCATAATAGGAGGGAAGAAGAAAAACTCTTTACTTCCAATGTAATTTGAGAATATAGCAGTTTTATGGCATACTGTGCCACACACAACATGGAGAGGAAGGCAATAACAAATGATGTTGCCTGAGATGATGCAGATTGCTGGAAAACATAGTATTTATATACATATATGTATATATTTGAAAAGCCAGAGTTTTCTGCATGTTGAGGCTTTTATGGTTTTTTGTTACCATTGAACATTTTTTTAAAGAAAACCCTGTTTTCTGATGAATTATTTCAGTTCTAACAATAAATAATACTTATATAGTCTGCTGTTCACTATTTTATTGACCAGTGATGATGGTGTTTTGACAGGACAAGGATCTGAAGCAGTACATGGATGACTGTGGTAACATCATGAGTATGCACAATGTAAAGGTGAGTTGTTTAAGTAACTGACTGTTTTCCAGCTTTCTGTGTTCTAAGAATTTCGGAGAACTTAATAATCAGGAGCTATATGGTTTAGAGCTCTTTTTTTTATTAAAAAAAAGTATAAATTCCTTTTTGACTTTTGGCTCTGGCTTAACTATATTTGACATCAGATGGAGTCTTTCTTCTTGCTTTTGATGGCTGAAAACAGAAGATTGTATAACTTCATGTTTTCATTCTTCATGAAGTTATATATTTAAAATTAGAAATTTCCTAAAGAATAATAAATTCATAATTCTTTTGGCCTCTTTTTGTCTTTCCATTATTTTATACTTATTTGTCAAGTTAAGGCTGTAGTTTGATAAATCCTCAAGTAAAACTTATATATACACACTGAGGAAAATCTAGCTTCAGTTGTGAATGTGGATTTGGATGTCATTGCCTACCGCACAAGTAAGAAATTAAAAACGTATATTTAAGAATGCGTAACATCCACCTTTCTGTTGATAAGAAAATGATAATTATTTTCTTTAAGGTTTGTGCACTCCTTTTAACTATGGCTGTGTCCAGGTCAAGTGACTCAGTTGCCAATCTGGCCTGATGAAACAAACTCATGTTCAGGTGTTGCTTCTTTCCTAACAAGCAGGTTTTGATTTGGAAAACTGGAATAACTCTTTGTATTCTTTAATACTTAAGGCTTTATAAACAATATTCCAAATAGGAGAACAGTACTATCCTGAAGCGAATGAAGTTGCCCAAGAAAGTTGGGTTCTCAGTATCACCCTACTGTGTGGCAATCTGTGCTGCACTGTACCTTCAAAACCTCTTCATTAAGCCATATGTAATTCATATAAGGATGTTATTTATATAGCAGATATGTTTGAGAAATTCCTACATTCCTCTTTAAAAAATTAACTTTGACCGGTGATCCTACAAAAAAAAACAGGAGTCTGTAGGTATGGTAGGAAAGCTACATTTATTCTTACACAGTAGCACATGTCACGAGCAGGGTTGACAGTACAGTGTACTGAATACTGTGGTGGGCTTTGTGTACATTCCAATAGACTTGTCATCCTTGGTTTTGGCTTAGATGCATGTTGAGAAATCTTTTTGTAGTAGAATTTCAGATAGAATTCAGTCTAGATGTTGGTTACTGTTTGGTTAGCTTTCTCATTTATTCTATTGTTGCATTACAGTAAGTATCTTTAGGAAAAAAACATCTGCTCATAACCTATTCTTTTTCTTCCTTTGAAAGTCTGTAAAAGGAAATTCTTTAATTTGTATCTACTTCAGATAGGCAACAAAAAAAGCATAATTATGTTTGTGTTTTTAATTAACTAGAAGTTAATAAGTGGGGCTTTAAGCTTAAAAAAAAAGCCTAGAGAAAAGCCATGTGGGATGCTGACTCCGATAATAACTGCAGTTAAAAGAACAAGCAGAATCTGTTTGTGGTAATACGAGCTAAGCAGAGGAACTGTTTTTCCTTGTTTGCCTATGGTTTAAGCTATGACCTAGGAGCAAATTTGTACAGTCAGTACCTTTGGCACCGGGAAACCAAAACAGCTGCTTAACTGTGGTAGCTGTAGGTGCTTATGTTAAAATAACTGGGAGGGCTGGGTCATTATTTACATTTGAGAGACCCCACTGTCATGACTCTGCTCGCATTCCTCAGCTAATTGTAAGTTTTTTGTTTTAGCAAAATGAAGATGTATAATAAAAAATGTGCATGATCTCTGCAGGTATTATTGCTTCAAACAAAATTTTGAGCTAATAACATGTCGTCCTGTGCATTTCCAAAAGCATCCCTGCCAACTGTGGTGAATATCCACAATTTGTGTGGAATAATCTGTTTTGCCTTCTTGACTAAGCCTTGCAGTCCCAGTGTACACTAGAGATGGCTGTTAATTTACACAGCAGTGTGGTTAATATCACTTGGGACTGACTACCTCTTCAACAGCATGGACATGAGGAGATGGAAAAACACTTGTTGCTTCTTATCCTGCTCTTCAGAAAAGAAAAGAGGGAGAAAAATATCAATGCCAGTTCCTTTTTTTCTATAACAGATAAACCCCACGGAAGCAGACTGAGAGCAGATGGATGCAACTATACCTTGTCCAGTTTACAAAAAAGAATTTAGTGGTGCCACCTGGCACAAATATAAACTGATGTGTTAGAAAATGGTCATATATATAAAACATTTTGTTGTTTCTCCTTGAAAGTTCTGCTACATGCTGAATTTGTCACATTAGTAAACATTACTTTCTGTAATGCTATGCATTTTTTTCATTGTACATTTGATCACTTTTACTGGCTGAGGACTGTTGTGTAGTAAATGCCAGCAGTGGCTACCCAGAAGTCCCATTTTTAAGATCAGACCTTTTATACATACAGAAATCACAAAATAGTAGTTCTTGAGGCAGTGATGTAGTAACTTGCTTGACTGCCTTCTGCTAAGCCTTTCTTCTTCCCTTACTACTTTTATGTCTGTATATGTGCAGCCTTAATGTACATGACTGAAGTTGTTTGCTTGGCTTGCTGTTCCAAAGGACTAAAATAAACTTGTGTGTGTCAAGGTGAGGGGATGAATATAAATGCTGCTGTTTGGCTGCTTTAGTAATGTGCATTTCTCATTTCTCCATGTTTCGTGAGCTTGTGAATCCCAGCATATTTTTCAAACAGCATGCAAAAATGTTTAATTTATACATAGTTTAGCACACTTGAATAGAAAGGATGCTGAGTTGCATTTTCAGAAGGGGTTCTTTTGCAGAAGGGAACTTTAATGTAGTCAGAGACAGTTACCTTTAAAGATAATAGTGTGGAGAAGAGCACTGATAAATGCCTACTTAAAAATAAACAGCCCTGTGGTTCACTTCAGTTAAGCAGGATAAATTGCTCTTAAAATATTCATCGTAAAGTATGGTGTTAAGGCAGTGCATTAACATAAAGGGGTTTTAAATCTAAACGTCTGGATAGTGTTTATATAGAAAGGTAACTTACTTTGGAGAAGTATTTTTGTTCTGCTTGCAGCACAGAGACATAACTCTGCAGTGCCCAAATGGGCTGTTACAGTCACATAATCTGTACATTAACATTTTTAATCTCATTTATATAAATGTTCTCTTCTGTAGCTATTTTTATACCAGATTCTTCGTGGTTTGGCGTACTGTCATAGAAGAAAGGTATTACATCGAGATCTGAAGCCACAAAATCTGCTCATTAATGAGAAAGGAGAACTGAAGCTTGCGGACTTTGGTATGGCTTGAGAATATTCTGTAACAAATATTTTCCTTCATTCAGCAAAAGAGGGGAATCTTTCCTTACAAAGGAAAGTTGAAAATATCAGGTCTCATTTGTGCGTTCTCAGGTGGAAAAGGAAAGTCAGCCTTTTACAGGATGTTAGTAATCAAAGTAATGTGTGTATAGGTAATACCGTCACTTGACTTGTTTGGAAGTAGTCTTATGGCTTTCTTTGGAGCTGACACTTAGTCAAGTCATTAAGGTGGAGCTCAGGTTGTTTTTGCTAACACTTCCACTCTGAAGCAGAGTAACCATGTCAGGAGAGAGAAAGGATCTGTCCATGTGCTAAATTTTTTGATGTTACTTCATCACTGATACACCAGATTCCTTTGGAATATCCAGTAGAGTGGGGCTCACAGATTCCTGTTACCTTGTGTTAGGAAGGTCCTTTGAAAGTCATGCTACCACTGTTGTTTTTCCTCCCTTGTATGTGAGTGAAAGTTGCTTAGATGGTATCTAACACAGTAGACCTAAATTTTATTGAAGGGAATACTGACAAACTTTGACACTGTTAGGATGGAAAACCCCTGCTGATCCAACACTAATTTAGTATTTTTCCACCTTTTAATCCCGTATTGCTACCTGCCTTTTGCAGAAATATTGCAGAAGGGTTTTCACAGGAGGGAGGTGTCATATTAATGGAATGCTTGGTTGTTTTAATGAAATTCGTAGGATTATTCAAGGATTTTGTCTGTTTACCTGTCTTCTGTGCTTAAAAATGCGGACCCCAAGATTGCTGTAAATACTAAGAAGCAAATCACAAGTTGTAGAAAGGTATTTAGTAGGGCTTTTTAATGAACATTAAGGGAAGGTATTTAGCAAGTATAATAAGGTTGATTTGGCTCATACTAAATTCTTTATCATGCAAAAAAAGATTTCAGCAAACTTCACATGACTTCATTTCCCTTTCATCAAGGGTTGGCTAGAGCTAAGTCTGTTCCTACGAAGACCTATTCCAATGAAGTTGTCACATTATGGTACAGACCACCTGATGTTCTCCTTGGATCTTCAGAATACTCAACTCAAATTGACATGTGGTTTGTATAGCTTTGTCTTATTTGAATTTTTATTCTCAGTCAAGATGAAAAATGTCAACTCTTCATTATCATGTAGTAGCATTCAAATGCTCATTCTTTGAATTGTTGAAGGTTGCAAGTGAGTTAGATTTTTAGAGGAAGGAGTGGCAGCCAGGGAAGATGCTATTATTTCTCTCTTTTTATTGCTTAGAGTAAGCAGGCTTTAGGCCCACAGTGTCAGGGGGAAGAAAAGGAGAAAAACAAACACGTTCTCTTAATGACATTATAATGTGATATTTTACTGTGAACTTCAATAGAATTGGTAGACTTGACATCTGAAGGAAGAGGACAGAATATAGCTATGACAGGTTTTTTTTAGTCTTTGACAGTTCTTTTGTTTCTACATATCTTTCAAAACAACATTTTTAACAGCAGTGTGTAGCTAACAACTAATTTAATTTGTTTTAGTTGAAATCATGGAAGTCTTTAGGAGCTGAAAGCTTCAATTGGGAGATGGTTTCTGATTTATCTTTTCCTCTGTGCTTTTTAAAGGGGCGTCGGATGTATATTTTTTGAAATGGCATCAGGAAGGCCTCTTTTTCCTGGTTCGACTGTTGAAGATGAACTGCATTTGATTTTCAGACTTCTGGGTAAGAATACTTTTAGCAGTAATGTTAACGTTCTATGTTTGCTCTTCTTAGCACTTTTTCCATGAGAACTGTACATCTTGAGCTATAAACAGTGATATTTTGTATTGCGTTTATATTGTAATTAAGGTGAATGAGTTACTCTTGATGAAAAATGATTGAGCTCTTTTGGGTTTTCTTTTGCTTTCTTTCCTATTTAAATGACAAGATCCAATACTTATTTTTGTCAAAGTAGTTTCCTTATGTTTTTTAAGTTGAATTTGTTTCTTTTTTAAATGCAGGAACCCCATGTCAAGAAACATGGCCAGGCATTTCTTCCACTGATGAATTTAGAAACTACAACTTTCCTAAGTATAAACCACAACCGCTCATCAACCATGCACCGAGGTACTTTATGTTTTATTAATAGACAGTATGCATCCCAGTGGTTTGTGTATTTGTAAATGTGAACAAGTTTCCAAGTACAGTCAGCTACTGAATGCTGGAAGGCTGTGCATCAGGTGTGTTACTGTGGGCAGATAGTAATGCAGAGCATAATCTTGATGCTGTGGAACTACTTTGTCTAGGAGCGTTCAGCTCCTTAATGACCTGTAGAACTACGAACTCTGATTAATAGTGCCTGTGTATTACGCATATTCACACAGCACTTCCTAAATAACCCCAATTCTCCTCTGTCATATAATAGGCCCATTGTAAAAATGGCAGCATTTTCTTGAGCAGTCTGTTGAAATCATGCTTAAAACCATTATGAGGAACTTGAAGAGATTGTACAGTTATTATAAACAAACTTTATAACAAAGACCAAAACATTTCTCATCAACTTTGAAGAAAAAAATGTAACATTGTGGCCTTCTACTAAATGAGTAGTGTTAAGCTTAAAAAGTTTTTTTGCTGAAATAAACAATCCGGGTGAATCTCGTAAATAAATCACAGTTCAAACTTCACAATTTGTCTGTCAGTAGTGTTTTCCAAATAGTCTTGTTCTGAGGTATCAGTACTTATATGTACATTAACATGCAGAAGAGTTGATTAGGTGAAAGTATATCCACGTTTAAATTTAGTTTTCAGGTTTGATGTCATGTACTGTAATGAAAACAGTTCCTTTGCAGTTTTGTTCGTGTAAATATAGTGCAATAACTTTTAATTATTTTTAAATCTTTTTATTTTTAGGCTAGACATAGAAGGCATTGAATTGATAGCAAAGTTCCTTCAAGTAAGATGTTTTGTCTTTTTGCTTTATAAAAGTGAAAGTTAGAAATTTTAATACGTTAATTTAAAAATGTGTTAGAAGCCATAGTATCTGTTAGGTCTGTCTCAAAGTAGAATATGCAGCTGAGGCTGTAGGGGATGACAGATTTGAGAAGAATGTCAGTTTTGGAAAGCCTGTGTACTATAAGAATTAAAAACCTGGTGTTTCGTTTCTTTACATTTCTACGCCTCCATCTCAAACTGATCTTACTGCTTTTTGTAACAGTAGAATCAACCCTATGTCAGTGATTCCCTGGAAAAAAATTGATCTCTTGTAAAATACGGTATTAAAACAGAACTCTTAAATACAACTAAATTCCTGTGACAATGAGAAGCAGTTCCTAAGGTGTAATGTTACTCTTTGATCTTGCAAAATGTATTCAGAAGGTGAAGTGGTTTTAATCTTTTAATCTGTATTAAAAACGAGCCAGAAGCAAGATAGAAGGCCAGCTCTTAAGTCTTTGAATAGTTGCAGTAGTTCTGTAACTTCACAGCATTAAAAAGTTTCAGTACGTAGGCTGTAAAGCAGGGTAACTACACCTTATCATTTAAATTTCTACATCAGGTCTTCACATTGTGTCAGAACAATACTTGCAGTCCTTGTTAGGACTTTGTTCTTACTTGTGTACAGCTTTTTAAATGTGTTTGTCCAGTTGTGCACATACACCAAGCAGGAGACGTTTGATCACTAACTGAAGACCGTGTTTAGATGTCTGAAGTTCCATTTTACGCACACCACTGCAGCATTGTCCATCAAATTAAAGACTTCTGTGATCTCATGTAGCAGCATTTCATTGCAATTTAGTATCAGAACACAGTGTAGACAAAAGGCTGACATCTTGTCATTGTTATGTTTAGAAATAAAGAATATTTTTTGCTTGCATCCATTTACAGCAGGGGTTTTTTTATTATTCTAGCTGTCTTGGTATATGTTAATAATACCAAATTAGATAACATGTTTGAATAGAATAGAATAGTTTGACTTGGAATGGACCTTCAAGATTTTCGTATGTGAGATAAAAGAAATGAAACAAAATTTGTTCTAGTGAGCTGGTAAGAAATATTGAACAAGTAGAACTTTATATCTCCCTTTGCTGAAATCACTTGATTTAAAGATTTTTTTTTTTATGAAGACTAACACAGTTGTTTCCTTTTATGTTAATAGTATGAATCAAAAAAGAGAATTTCAGCAGAGGAGGCCATGAAACATGCATACTTCAGAAGTCTTGGAACAAGAATACACACTTTGCCTGAAAGTAAGAGGAGAAATAAAGTAGCAGAGTATTGTTAAGATAGTGCATTTAAGCTGAGTACATTGCTTAATGTAATCTACTAAGGAAGTCTGGTATATATTGACTTAAATATTTGGGAATAGGAAAGATTTTTTTAATCTAAGCTGTACAGTTAAGACTAGAACTTTGTCCCGTAAATCGTGGTTATGCTTGGATATAATTTCATTTCTTTTTTGTATTCCAGGTGTTTCAATATTCAGTCTAAAAGAGATTCAGCTGCAAAAAGACCCTGGCTTTCGAAATTCCACTTACCCAGAGACAGGTATGGAAAGCTTAATAGTTTTCTCTCATCTGCAAAAGGAGTGCTGTGCCAGAGATATTTGGAACTGAATAATGCTATCTTCACTTGGTCTGTGTGTACACAAATACCAGATCTCTGTAGAGATGTGTAAGATGAGTGCACCTCCTTCTGTGAGTTTTACTAGGAATGGGCAAAGGGGATGTTTCAAACCATTTTTACAAAAAAAAACAAACCCAGTAGGTGCAGTTGAAAGAAAGATATGATACTGATTTAACCACAAAATACATTACCTTGAAACAGAAAGACAGAAAATACGGATAATAACTGAATACTCTGTTGTGCAAATGCTTTGGTGTCTAACCGTGGTCCTTGTTCTGTTGTAGGACATGGGAAGAACAGAAGGCAGAGCATGCTTTTTTAAAGTGGGTTATGCAGAGTCAAGCCCAAGCCTATCCTATCAGTCAAGGACTCGGATCTGAAGGCAGTGCTCTCTGTTGGTGGACTTGGGATCGCAGTTTGTCTACACTGTCCTCTTCACAGTGGAGTCTTTTTATTTCCAACCTGCAGATTATGTTTTTATATTTGTTGTCACAGTGTGACAAATTTTTGTACAGTTGGTTTTAAGGTCTCCTCTGCCACTAGAGCCAGTAGGTTACAGCTGTTGATGTAACTGTAGCTGCAATTTTTGTGCAGGACTGAGAAACACAGTGCATTATTTATTGCGAAATCATTGCTGCTAAATAACTACTGTCTGTATAGTTAACACAACAGTTCCATGCCTGAAGAAGTTGCAATGGCTTTATAATATGTGAATGCATTTGTTTCTCTTCATAAAACGTTCTACTGCTGCGGGGTTTTTTTGTATTTCTTAAACTGCAGTGTTACCTGGAATGTAAACATAGCTTTGCTTGGCTATAGGTGAACCATCTTTAATGCTCTAAGTTCATGGCACTTAATTCCTTATTTAACATTGGAAGTATGTGTTGAAATAGTTGAAAAATTATAGTGCATATTATGTTTTTGAAAAGCACATGGTGTGAAAGTTGATTCAAACAAGTGAACAGTAACCATTATTTGCTCTCAGACCCTACGTTAGTTATTGGTAAATTAGAGCATGGAGACTGGATCATAAATTTTATCAGGCTTACTCCAGTGTAAGATATTTGCACATTGTTGTGCAGATGGGGCCTGCAGAAGCAATGACTTTTTTACCTTGTTTTTAACTTAGAAATACAAATAGTAAAACAGTGATTCACATATGTTGGACCCTGGCTTACTTTTGAAGTTTAGAATTTTGTTACAGAGGAACAGGACAACTAATTACAATAACGTGGGGAATAACATCACACTTCTCCCACCTTGTTGCTCTCTCATTTGTGCATTATTCACTTGAAATCAACTGGAAAGACGCAAGTTTGTACTTGATAAGAACTCACTATACTACAGAGCTTTTACAATGGGAACTTAGAGAGTTTTTCAGATCTTAGATGTTATCTGTTTACCAGAGATAGTAAACATGTTACTACTACACTTATGCATCTCAGTGAGTATCATAAGTACACCCTTGGTGATGGTTACAGTATTTTTGAGCATTTGTGTTCACCTTTATGAACCTATTTGTTTAGTGCATCTTAAAGAGACTGTAAATCTTTATTGGTATATTTTGAAATGGTCATGTAAATCTTTTGCTGGTATATCAAAAAAATAGTCATAGGTAACTTAATTTTTTCCTGACATTCACTGTAAAACGTTCAGGGGTCCTACCATTTCTGTTCAGGAAATCTTGTAGTTTATTGTTATTTAACAGTATTAAGTGGATTTTTGTATATTTCATTTTAACTTTATTTGTGAATAGTGATTGTGGCATGTTTGGGGGTGTTTTATTAATATTTCATTGAAACTGGTCAATTTGAATTGGGATATTTTTTTTTTTATTATTATTTTCTGGAAGAGAGAAATTCATGTGTAATGGTGACTATTGGACCACTACTGCTTTTCAGCATTTGTAAACCGGTTTTACGTTGAATCTTGTAGACCTAACAAACTGCTGTTATTTCTAACTGACCGACCTGTATTAATATTGTACTTTTGAAAGTATAAATATTATGTGGAATTCTTTGGTTTTGTTTGGAAATTTATAACAACAAAGGCCCTATGTTGTTAAAAATACAGACTAAGTGAACTTGCGGTTCTTGAGGCGTTGGAAACGTTTAGCTAGGTCTGTGTGTTGTGGGAGTCACCAGTTTCAACTTTGACTGCTTATTGATCCATGCAGTGCAGAGGTAGTGGCAGTGAAAAGTAATGTGGCTTATCCGTGACTGAGGATCTTAGCATCAGCATGGTCCACATCCTAACCATTGGCATGCAAGTCCTGCATGTCATACAGTATCAGAAGCCTTGCCAAGGTCTTGGAGTGTGATACATGTCTTGGATGTAAGTGTGGATCTCCCACTGATTCCAGTGGGATCATTCTGTGTGTATCAGAGGTAGATTTGGCACTGATGAAAAACCTTTGTCCTGAAATAGTTGTTATATATTTTTTATAGTTGCTATGAATCTGATCTAGATTTTATACTGATTAACTTTGTAGGAAATATGTTGTAGGCGTGGTGGTCTTGAAAGAAAAAGTATCAGAAGAACATCTTTTTTTACAGAAGTAGTGAAGGTATAAACGTTCACTGTGGATAAATGTGAGGTTTAGCATTTCTAGAACAGTAATGTTTTATAGGTCATAAAAGAACAAGTAATAAGTGACACTAGTGAGTAAAGGACTTAAAGGTTTAACTGGTCAAATGAAGTGCATTAATATATTTAGAAAGGGATCAGCTGCAGCTGACAGAAGGATGTTTCCATAAGAATTTGGCATCCATAGTCAAGCCAGTTTCTTGTGGTTTGTTTAATTGTCCATGATTGAAATTCCTGCATCAGCAGAGACAGTTTTGTGACAGCTGCCTGTTTGGGGCGATAGTCAGTGAGTCTGAAATTGCTGGACATTTCTCTTGACATCCTTTTCATGCAGTTCGGTGTTCTGCCTCCTATCTGACAGCATCAGACGCTGCGAACTTGGTGTCACTGTCCCCAGGAACTGTAGGGAGCGTTGGCCTTTTTGGAGACCTCAACCATGAGAAAACCAAGCAGATAGTGGCTGAAAATGAATGACTTCTGAGATTTGGTATGAGAACCTTTGCTTGAAGAGGAGTGATTGATTAATGAGATGGCCTGCAAATTGTTGCTGATTTTAAGTAGGCATTTTTAGAAGATACATGGTGTATCCCTTCTACCCCAGGGTCAGAATACCAAGGTGGTTGGATATGTTTCTGTAGGAACAAGGTGGGCTTGAAGACAGGAAGGAGGCAGGTGGCAATGAGGTTGCATGCACATGCAGGGGAAGGTTGAAGGGAAGAGAGGGTGGAACAGGGTAGAGCGGGAGATGGAAGGGGCAAACCAGCTGCTCGGCAGTGCTCTAGTGGAACATGCATCTCAACACAGCGGTGTTATTTTTGTGCTGCTTTACCACAACATTAAGTAGCCAGAGTGTATCCCTGAATTGGGCAATAAAAGTTGAAATAAACAGTTGTTGAAGAATCAACATACTTCGTATTTGCAAATCATTTGAAAACACTGCAAGGAAGCGTTCTTTGGGCTGCTTGCCTGTTGTTTGCACATGGGTTTTCCAGTGTAATAAAGGTACGTTGTATCTGTTTTGCATTGTTAAGATGGAATTAAGGTAAAGAATACATTCAGTTATTGAGGACAAAATGTATGACGGGTATGTTGTAAACATCCCCAAGTCAAGTATCATAAAGCCAGGAAATACACAGCATTCAGGTCAGACTTGAATGAAACCCAAATGAGGGTATAGAAATGTACAGCTATAGCACATAGAGACACTGAAGAAATACCAGGATTTTCCGGTCTGTGAGAACGTGTGGTCACAGATGTGATCGTTTTGTCTGGTCCCTGACAGGCAGAGCTGAAATAATTCATGCACCTCCTTAGCACAATTCGGTACCTTTTTCCCCATAGTGAAGTGTGGCTTTGAAACACATACAACCTTTCTGTGAAATGTCTTAATTCCAGGGAGAAACTCGAGCACTTCCTTTGTATAGATTGTGTTTGTCATTTTAGTGGTGGGGCTTTTAGAGATTAAATGCTACTGTGTGGCTTCTGTGTGGGTCAGCAACATCCAAGTACCTCACCAACATCCGTGTTGGACCAATTTAAGAGATAACAGATATAGCTAATAAGACCTAAAGGAAGCACTGTACAAGGGATGAAGTAATTGCTAAATGGTAAAATAAGCTCTGTCTGTACAGTTTGGATGATTTAAAAAAGTATAAAAGCCCAGTAGATACATGGGCTTTGTAATTTGTACCATGCAGCCTTTTCATCTGTGGGGTTCAGCTGCACAGAAATCAAACTCTTGTTCCAGGCCACAGTGGAAATTTGTGTTGTCAGAACTGGGATTAGAGTTTAGCTATTCTAGATCTATTTGTCTTAATCTTTTGTGTGTGATTCTCAGTGGGCAATACTGTGCCTCTCTTGTTAACTGAAAAAGATTGATGTCAGTGGAAAAATGTCTCCATTACAATTTTCCACTCTTCACATTTCCTAAAATCCCTCAACTCATTTAAGTTCTGTCATTTTTGAGCCAACTTAAACTGTGAATGCACACATATGCACATACTGTTGTAAATAACTGCTTAATTTATCATCTGGCTGCATCCTCCAAAATCACTTAAGAATTGGGCCTGCCTGAGCAGATGGCTTTTATGGTCCTCCTAATGAAATATGAATCTCATTCAGCTCAGATGCCATACGTTGAAACACATTTTCCCCTAGAGAGCTATGAAGTTCCTTCATTTGTTGCAGTGGGATCTTCCTGCTGATGGAATTGCCATCACTGCAGATTGCAAACCAAGGAGAATGCTCTTCCCTGTCCCTACTCCAACATGGTCTTGCAGAGAGCCTCCTTCCAGGCTCTGCATGGCAGCACGTGTGCTGCCTGCTCATCCCCTTTCACACCCCAGGTTTCTTATTCCCAAGACTTTGTTTTGCCCCAATTCCATGTCCCTTTCTTTGCTTTGCAAGAGGAGGCAGCTGGCCTGGAGCCATGTTAGGAATCATTAAGGTTAGGTTTACCCATTTGCACTTCTTTAGAGTGAACACTGAACTGGTGGCAATCTTTCAAGAAAGGTAACACAATGTATGTGTAATGCTCTCCTCAAGGATGCTTTTCTACAAATACCCCCCTGTGCCCAAGGCGGGCTGTGATGCTCCAGAGTCCTTGCCTGAGGTTTGTTCTCCTTTATTCATTTAAATAAATTTACACTCCTGACTAATGCTGTCAGTCTCTTTGCCCTTAAGAGACAGGTTTGTACTACAGCAGTGCAGGGAGAGCACTCACATGTTAATCAGGAAGAGCAGTTACAGTTTGGGGCTAAAATGGATTTCAATAGTTGTCATTTTTTAACAACTTCGTAGAGGTGTGCTTAAACCTGCACGACCCATGTTTGTTTATCCTACAGGATACAGAGTCTTAACATCAGAAGGGAACAGCACTTCTCTTATGTAAAAGAATACCTGTACTTGCTGTGCCTTTTCTGAACACGTTTGGTGGCTACGATGGCTTCGGAAGATGCTTCCTCTAGGCACAACATCACACAGCCTCTTAATGCTCTGTAAAAATGAAATGCCAGTCTGTTTTAAAGGACTGTCTTCCCTTTATACAGGTACCTCGTTGATGGCTCATTATTCCTTTGGTATTAGCAAGTTTCTGTCTGAAGAGACAGGTTTTACTCAGACAAACCAAATTGTTGATGTAATGGAAGTGTGTCCAATCTTCCCTTTTCTGAAGCTTGTTACCACCCATCCCTAGTTTCCCCACCTGGAAAGTATTCTTTAGAACTGGAGCCTCTTACCTGTGCCAGGGCAGAAGATGTGTGCAATCTCTTGGCAAAGTGACCCTGCTGGTGGATACTTGCTTTTCTGAAAAAGCAATATAAAGGTAAGGCAGAAATGGCCTGATCATGCACTTAGCTTGTATAGAAAACATGTTGTGTATTGCTGAAGCATGAATAAAGTGTAAATCTGTCAAAAAATCCCTCAAGTATCATCAAATTGCAATTACTGGCAAGAAGAGAGAGTAACTCCCATTTTGTTCCCCAGGACTGTTGGCTGGAGCTCTCCATGCCACAGAAATACCAACGCTTTCACCGTATTTATTTTAAAAAACATTTATTTGATTTTTCTCTACAGTTAAAAGATGCCTGTTAAGAAAATTCAGTAGAAAATTACCAATAGAATATTTTCTCTGAAGCGTAAGGCATAACAATCTAGTGTTTTAGGTAAGTGTTAGACTTGAGAGGCTGGACTTTCTCTGTATAAATCCTTCCCAGTAGGAAGAATGTTCCACATTACTGACCCACTTGGAAGGCAGATCTCATTTTGACATCCTATTTCTTTTAATTGACAAGTAGCAGAAGATAATGCATTCTGTTGCTGGTTTTACTCTCTTGAGGATGAGAAGACAGCACTGTTTTCCTGTTTCTGGGTGTCTGCCCTTAATTTTTCCTGGATTCTTTTGGATCCTTTACAGTAGTTTGTTGAAATAGGGTTTTGCCCCAGAATTGCTATTTTCTGCTATCTTTAAAAGTCACTGACAGGGCAGGAGGGTGGGAGGGAAGGTGTGGGTATGCTGAGCTGTGCTGAGCCTTGAAAAGAAAAGCATCTGCCTTATTCATAGTAGAGCCTTGGAAGAAACAAAACCATGAGAACTGGGAGGCTTTTAAGCATCACTTCTCTGTCACACGCTCCCTCCTCTCATGTTCATCGTGTTCATCTGGGGGTTTTGCAGTGCTGTTATTCAATACTTCTTATTAAGTCAAGGACCAAATTTTCATGAATATCTATTCTTACTTTTTAAACTCTATAGAGAGAAACACTTCATCTGTATGCCTTGTTCTCCCATTAGCTGTGTTGGCATGTGCAAGGTGAGACTCTACTGAAGTAGGCATTTATGCCTTTTTAAAATGAGTTGGCTCTGGAGTGTGAGCAATTGCCTTTCAGCTTAGTCACTGAAAACATTCTGTGTACCTGGGAGGAATCCACTGAAAGGAATGTTTGATCCGTGAGCACTGTGATTTATCTCCACTGGAATAGTCAATCCCTTCGGTTACACACTGCCTTCTCTTCCAGTCAATTCTGATTTGACTTTGTATAAAATACTTCTCTCCACTCATAGGTTTTGCATAGATCCATCTTCTGGTTTTGACTCTGCAGGGTGGTACCTCCTGGAGCTCTTAAAACACTGAATTGAGCAAATGGCTTCCCAGGCACTTCATTCTTTTTCCTTGTGTCTTGCATCTTAATTGCTCTGTTTATCAGCACTGGTACTTCATACGGATAGGGCAGGGGTTTATCCTGTTAATTACTGAGAGAGAAACTCATTTTTGGTTGTGCTACCAGTAGCCTGAGGAAAATTCCTGCTGTCTTTTGTCAGATAACCTCTTTCCCAAAAATGGCTTTTCAACATCAGAGCTGCATTAATAAAATGTTTATTTAGCACCTTTCAGGTTGAAGGATCCAAAAGCACTTTACAATTAACTACACACATCAGCACTGAAATGCATCCAAGCAGAAAATCAGCAGACAACTCACTGCATAAATTCCAGAAAGAACGGACTTCTGGCAAGCTGCTTGGCCAGAAAGCAAAGTAGAAGCACTAGTGACCTGCAGCAAACAGGATCTGATACTGGATTGGGTTTTGAAGGTCTCATCTGGAAAACATACCTACACAATAATGCTGCATTTAACCCAATTTAGCCACCTCAGAGAACTGAAGATTTGCATCAGCCCTGCCAAGATTAGAATCTGTGGTGCCAGGGAGTCTAGCCTAATCCTAACCTGACATTTAGATGACTAAACCATCACCTCAAGGTAGAGGACATACCAAGTAAATCCAAGTTGCAAGTATATAGTAACACAGTGCTGGTTTTCAATCCAGAATTCAGATGTTTATACATAAACATCCCACATGTACAGTATGCCTCTTTACAAGCACCAGGCATTCATTTACAGTCCTGTAACTTTTCCAGCTTTGGGGGAAGGGGAAATGTAACCTTCTGAGCTCTAGTAGCTAGAATAATCTTTCCAGGGAAGAAGAAGGCACTTGGCACGACTGAACAAAGCACCTGGAAACTCTCTATCCGGAATGATCCTCATTCCCTGCGAGGACAGATATTACCTCCTGTCTTTCCAGCTGTAATGCTGACAGTTCATAAGTATAGGCCAAATAAATTCTCCTTTTCTGCTGAAGTATTCTCCAGTGCTGGAAATGTCTGGCGAAAATACACAGCCCAGTTCCTCCCTGTTGCGACACGACAGAAGAACTTGGGCATGAACGTGGAAATGTGGCTTTGTTACTCCTCAATGCATCTCGTGACTGTAACGTTGGTTACGTTTTCCACTTCAGCAAAGAAAAATTATAAGGCTATTTTTATACAATTTGAAAGCACTTAATACAAAGTTACATGAATACACTGCATCTTATGGCCTATCCGTGGAGAAAATACTGAAACACTACCATAGGGCCGTTCAATACTAGTTTTTTCTTTCAACTTTTTATCTTAATACTAGAAAATATATAAATCATTTACATGACATTATGCAAAAGAAGGCACAGCCGGTTATAGTTTACACAAGCACAATGCATAATACGCAGGAAAAAGGATTAAAAAGAAGCTTCACATCCTTATTAGATACATTGTTGCAGTCCATTAGGAAAAGTACTTCATCAACAACAGAAGTGTTCAACACTTGAGAGCTATGATATAAAAAAATTATAATTCATTTAATGCAAAACAGATTTATATATACTTTTATATATAAACACTGTTTAAAATGCTAACGTAATAAAAGTAGATTATCCATGTAATGAAAAGTGCAAACCAAAGTAATAGAGGGTTTTCACAATGTCCTTCTCATGACACAGGAGATGATAAAAAAAAAACCTAGCCCATAGGAATGAAGTGTTAAATCCACCAATAAGTCCTTGGTGAGAGGAGGCGTCATCAGGATTTCTGGGCGTTTGGAGAAAGCAGCACTGGAGAAGAGGCTCCGTCCAGGCTGGGGAGCGGCACTGGTATGTGGCTGTTTAGCAGAGTTGGAAACTGTAAGAGGCCAAAAGGTAGAAATTACTCTTTATCTCAAAGCGTTCAGCCCAGAAGCACGTGGATTCAGCATTAGCAACCGACTCCAGATGGTTTCGGGACTTCTGATTCCTGCACACTAAGATGTGTACCAAATGCCTGCGTCAGCCATTAGGAATGTAAAACAGAGGACAAAACCTGAATAACTTGTAAATGTACAGGGATCTATTACTGGCTGTATTTTATATAAAAGTTCGCATAACAACACATTTATCATCACCCTGGGAAAGTGAATACTATAGAGAAATCTTCCCCACCCATTCTGCTTCCAGAAATGCTTTCCAGTCTACAAAATATTAATTATAATACATCCTTTTCATCTGCCCCTAATAAAAGCTATGCAGGAAAAAGCTCTGCAAAATTTAGTCAAGGTGTAGTTTTAGGGCAGAAAAAGCACAACTGTGAATACAAAGCATGGGGAAAATTACTCTCAAGTAAATGCAGTTTCTCCCTGTATTCACTAAGAAACCATGAACTACCTACACCAGATCATTCAGTATGTGAAGCAGAACAGATTGACATAAATGTCAGTCTACTAAAGTACTAAGCTTCTGCTTCTGAAATACTGTGCAAATAATACTTGTTCAACACAGAAGCTGTATACTCTTAGTTCATGACAGCATCCTGACTGTAACTTGCCTGAAGTGATGTGCATTGACTAGTTCTTAACATCTGACCTGAGAAACACCAAAGCAAGTAGGCGGAACAAACCTGCTGCAGCATGAGGTGGGAATTATCCCAGCAGTAGATACTGATCTGGCCTGAAGGCCCAGCTCCATGAGCTGCCGCTGGGTTTCTGTTGGCTTGAGAGAGACAGAGCTGAACAGCAGAGCTCTCAACTTAGTGTCTGCTGTAGTTTGACCCCTGATCAGATCAGTCCTTCAAAAGCCAACTATGCTGTAATCAACCTCTACATGAGTGCATAATCTGCTTGTAACATCTTTACTCTTCCACTAAGATATGAGTTAATGATATCTCTCTTCCAGCCTTCAGCTGAAAACCACTCCTGAGCAGTGCAGGGGCCCGCGAGGGGCTGGCACCGCACTCCTGGTGTGGCCAGGACTGGCTGGTACCTTTGGTTGAACCAAGCCAAACCTCAAGAAATGTTTCCATTGCTCCTGCCAAGGTTAATTAAAACACAGAGCTTGATTGCGAGCTCTTGCTGTTCTCGTCTTGGCTTCTAAAGCCAGACATGTAAATTGCAATGTGTTTCATGTGATTTCTAAAGCTAACAGAAAGAGGGCTGTGTGATATCTGGTGTCTGTCAAGGCAGGTGGCATGCTGGCACTATGGCCTGAGGTGAAAATCATCCTTCCCCAGGTCTCCACCCCAGCCCAGCTCTTGTTCTTCTTCCTGCTATAGCCCCTGGAGCTATGATGATGCCTTTTATTTGTACATATCTGTCGGTATCTGTGACTTGACTGTGCCCACTCAATGCTACCATCTATTCAGCAGTAACAAAGAAAATACACTTCATTTAGTTAGCACTTAATTTAAGCTAACTTGGCAATCCTAACATTTGGCTGTGTTTTCTTGGATTAACCAGTTCTGTGCAAGTCTCCTCTAATTCCAGTTATACGGTAATGTCAAACTAATGGCAAAACATCAAAACGAGCTTAATTACACAGCAGTGTGGCTTCAGAGGTGAGACCTTCCAGGTAGGTCATTATAACAAGGTAAATTGTGTGGCAAGAGACTGCAGATTTTAGTGATGCTCTACACAGGCTGCAAGGGTACACAGGCATAGGTTTACGGGAGTTGCTGTCACCTTGTAAATACTGAAGAAGAGTTTTTACTGGTTAATAAGCCTCTGTGTGCTCTGTGAGGGAGTATGCACACAGTTGGACAGAACAGGCTCCTCCTGGTTCGTTAAAGGAGGAAATGTACTTTCCCATATGCATATTCTGGATTTAGCGGGGCCATGGACATGGATGGCTCCCATCCTGGTCCTTGCACTACACAAAGACTACATACAGTACTAAAGAACAGCAGGCAGTGCCAAGCACAGTGCTATTGTGAAAATCAGCACGCACCTGAAAGAAAAAGAAACACAGAAACCAAAGCTGTGCTGCACGCATGCCAGCAGGCAAGGGTGCAGAGGCAGGCAGGCACTGAGGGGCTGCCCCGGCCTCTAGCTCCTGGCAGGATTCTGACTCCTTCACCAACCACCAAATGTTCTTTCAGCTCCTGGTGCGAATGATGAGGTGAAAGCGACTTGAGAGAGCTCCAGCTCTTTCCTCCATTGCCTGACCAGGTGCATGAAGCACGGGCTGGCTTGTGCAGGCAGCACAGGAGAGCTCTGCCCTGATGCCTACGTAGATCGACCCAGTAGCTCTTGCAGGCTTGGCTACGCTTCATCTGTATTTGTCATTCCCTACCTGCTGTTAAAACAAAGCTTCGTGCTCTGCACACTTGTGATTGTGGCCTTTGCCTGAATCAAGCATCACCGATAAGGCCCTTTGCGTGTCTCAGGAGGCAGAAAGCCAAGGCCACTCTTCAGTTCCCACAGGGGTGGCCAATGTATGTCCATACAAGCTCATCCCACGTCATGGAGCAGGCACTTCCCTCCTGAATTAAATGTCTGGCTGCTTATAACAATGTGTGCAAAAGTAACATCCCACAGGGATAAATAAGTTCATCTGAAACACAAAGAAGGAGCCCCAGGGCTCCGTGCTCAGCTGTCCCACTGGAGGTAGAAAGACTTACTATTACTAGCCCAGTGAGAACCACATATGAGCAGATCACTTGAGTGTGACTGCCCAACACCAGTCCCAGAGCTGGGGAGTCAAAACTTCCTGAAGGCTCAGAGACCAACCCAGGGTCCCTCACTAGCTCCCTCCTATGTTAGTGTTGGTCCTCCACAGTGGTTAGAGCTCATTCCAGAGGTGAACCTGCATTCTTCAGCTCTTTGCATGGCCATCAGCTGAACAGCATAATTCCTTCTGTGAATTACTGAACCAACTGTTATGCAGCAGCTGGAGCTGCTAATACCATCCCTGCCATCCTCTTCCTAAGCCTCAAACAAATGCAGCTGTGTGCTGTGGCCATCACGGTTTACTTCGTAACTTTTGTATTTACTACATCTCTATGTAACTTTTGACATTTTCACTCTCCCAATACCCATGAGCAAGAAGGGGCAGTGCTGCTTTTCCCGTTTCATATGGAGAGGTCATGCTCAGAGGTATGAAGTTAACTTGGTTGAGGACTCATGGATAATTTGCAGGAGAACTGAAAATGGAGACTTCAGGTTCAGAGTGCCATTGCATTGGCAAGACCTACCTGGAACAGAGTGTTTGGTCCCTGCAGCCTGGCAGGACTCAGAGGAGCAACAGGACTGAGGCTGCTCCAGAAATGAATGCTAGACAGCAGCGGGCTTGGGGTCAGCAATAATCCATTTGGGGTCTGCAAGACAAAAGAATACCATATGATGCAAACCTCAGGAGTTACAACCCTGAAAGTCTTACATTTCACCAGCTGGCTCTTTTGCCCATGAGTTCAGACATAGCGCATGGCCATCCAGCCCTGCATCGTGTCCCCACAGAGGTCATTACTGGATATCTGCACGTGTCATCTTCCTTCATGTTGACTTGATTTCTACTGCAATTTGCTGAAGGAGAAGCATAGTTATTGTTTATGTGAACCATGCTCCTGTGACCATACAAAACATCACGTGTACCTCATGTCTGTGAATCAACCTAATCTCCTTTAGAACCATGTTTTACCCTTGAAGGGCAGCAGTTGCTTGAACTGGCTGCAGCTTTTGAAGCATTAGTGCATTTGCACATGGAGCCAAGAGAGCTGCTGCCAGCCTTTGAAGTTACCTCCTCTGATGGCACCTGCTTCAAATGGAAGAAGTTTGAAGGAGCTGGTCCGGGCGCTAGCAAAGGGCACAGCTCATTGCTTGAAAAGAACCAAAATGGCAAGAAGTAATAATTCAAAGCTTTTCCCAACACAGAGGTGACTCCTTCCAGTGCCACGGTGCACAAGGATCACTGGGAATGCTCCCAGCAGTCCTAAAGCACAACTGGGGGGGTAGAGTTAAAGCACATGCAAAAAAAGTTAGAATTGTATCAATTATTCTGTATCCAGAGTAACTTTTATCTCTCCAAAAAAGAACATGAAAGAAGTGACGTGACAATTCTGAACAAAGAATTTGGCATGATGAGTTAATATCACCAGTGAGCTTGATGCCAATTATCAAATCAGTCCTATTTAGCACAGCACTTAATGGAATTTGAGTGCATGCTTAGCAAGTATGTGTTTCGCTGTGTAGGACAAGTCCCTCAGTGCTCTGCTGAACTGGGGCATTAGGTTTTCCAGAGCTTAAAATACGTAATAAGAAGCTAGAAGACGGAGGATAAGGAGTACGTCCCCCTAGTAGCCAGCATGTTGTGCATCCTGGTACCTGCTGGCTTCCCACCAGGCCAGAAATACAAACTCCCACATGCAGCAACTGGTATCAGGGGTCTCAGTTAACAAATGCTTACACCATGGGCTGTCACATCCCGTTGCCAGGACTCTGTGGCAAGCAGGCTCAGGAAGGCAGGTACCATGGGTCATGCAGATTTTCAGGTACGACAGACATATTACTTGGAAAGCAGTGCCTGAGGACTGGCTGTGGTGTTGGAAGCTCTATGCAAATGCCCAGGAGTACAGACCTGTTCTGACGTGCTTGCACTGGAGTTCACTGGAGGGTCAAGCAATTAATTCAACACCAGCAGAAGAGATGGGAAAGACAAGGAGTGGCAAATTCAAGTCCTCTGGTGATGCTGTCACAAGATGTCTGAAAGGGTGTTTAATACAAAGAGCTTGGCTGCTCTTGAAGGGAATGGTTTCTCTTGAGGATTTTCAAAAGAAGCACAGTTCGTGGAGAAATGGGAAGGGAAAGGACACTGCCATCTCCCTTGTAGTGAGGAAGGTGGATCAGAAACACTAAACCCCATGGAAGAAACCACAGTTATGTCCCAAGGATTAATAAACATATTGCTGGGAAAGCAGAAGGTGTCATGCACTAAACCAGCAAGTATGGTGGTCACGGGAGTACCAATAAGGTCAGGGTTTGAAACTGGAACTAGATGATCTTAAGGTCTTTTCCAACCTTAACTTTTCTATGATTTTGATGTCATTTGGATGACATCAAAAGGGGTGAAGAGCAGGAAGCGTGGCAGGGAGAAAACTTCTGTCTTGATCTCGTAAAGTGACAGGTCTGCTCAAGATATCTGAACAAAATACTTGACAAGCAAGCACCCGTGATCAGCTCCTTCACAAACACTCTCTTCCAGGACCACTGTGTTTTCATGGAGCAAGAAAAGAGCAGTACCAGTGAGAGCACCCTTCCTGTGCCACATGACAAGCCGATGCTCCACAGGCAGGCAGCTGTTGATGGGGATTTACAAGACTGACAAAGAACACACTGAATTAGGTCAGGATAAATACTCGAGAGATCTACTTACAGAAGAGCCTACTAACCTTAAAACCAAAGAGGTAAGCAGCACGACCCAACAACGGTTGAATAAGGACACAGTATTGTGCCAACTGGACTAAGAGCTCTGACCAGCTATGCCTCAGCTCTTTGTCTCTGAGAAGTTGTGGATATCCAAAACTGAAAATGCAGTTCTTGAGAGGGTCTTCTGAAAGTAATGAATAAAACCTGAAGGTGTTTATTCCTACCTAGATACAGCCAGAGCAGGTCTTCAGTGAGACAGGAGATTTGAAACTGAGCTGTCCTCCATTCACCTCTGGAAGCACATTAACATGCCTAACAACAGTGCTAAGCAAGAGTTCGTGTCCTCTGATGATCAGAGTACTAATGTCTGCAAGTTCTGCCAGAGCCAAGAGCTGGCCAAAGGAAGCCTCCAAATCTGCTTAATTTTTAATGCAAAAAGAGCACAGAGCCTCCCAGGCTTGTTCTCAGTACTGCCACCGGTCAAACATCAAAACCACCACAGGAAAAGAAAGTGAAAACACCAGCGGAGCACAGGCTGCCCTGAAATCACACATGGAAATTGAAGTGTCGCTTCGTTTTCTGCCCTCATGCAGCTGTACATCTGGTACCCCGTGTGGAACCCGGTGGGAAGTTCCTACTTAAAAATCATCATTATAATCTAAGAAACAGTTTAAGCAGAAATAATTCATCACACAGAGAGGATTACGTTAAGTAACAATGCTCATGGCTCCTGACTTCTCTGACAAAGAATGCATCTAAGTACAATCTTTCTTCTAGCTGTCAGATAACAGACAAGTGCCGTCACGCATACATTACTTCCCAGGTCATTAGGCACGTGCTGGAGCCTGGATGGTGTGTGTGGATACAACACAGACCAGGCACATGCTGGCCGCAGGCACGCTACTTTGTCTGTAAGGAAACAGCATGTTGTAAAAGTTACAAACGCTGAAGTAGCGTCCTGAAGAAAAAGAGTAAGTCAAAATTACACATCCACATGGGCCAAGGGAGAGCCAGCAAAGTAACAAGCAAAAGTAATCTGTAAAAGAAACAAGTACTGAACAAAGTCTAAATATCTCTCTTTGAACCTAACCAAACAGAAAGTTGACATTTCTCTATTAAAGTATGGTACTGCACGCACTGATAACTTCAAACCCATTTTGTTGTTCTGAAATTGCTTGTGTATATTACGTGCCCTTACACAAGGGTACTCCTGGTGACCAGCAGGTACAATGGAAAGCCACCTGAAACATCCTCTCAGGCAGCAGGACCTTCCCCAAGCCTACATCACTCCTGGAGCAGGAGCTGGTATCTGACATCCTGTTCTGCACCTGCCCCTGCGCTTGCAGGTGTCTACTGCTGGGACATGATAAATCAGAGATCGTCTAAGATACGATGCATGCTCTTCCTAGGATAATGGGACAGACTGCAGATTTCCAGCCTAAATTATGCCTTTAGTTATTTTGAATTGTGGTATTACAGCCACAGTCATCTACCTAATTCCCTTCTATGTCTTTCAGGGATAGTAAGTATACCAATTGACAGATGAATGAGAAAACTAAATGTTCAAAGAAATCATTACAAAGTGAGGAAACGAATCTCTGTTCATGCTGAGTTTGGGGGCAGCAATAAATTAAAGCACGTCTGTAATAACTCAAGTTGTCAGTCACTGTGTCTGGTTGGCATCTGATGTGATTTATTTGTCCCTATGAGCAAAATACTTACTGTGGTTATACCACAGTTAGAGGTTATAAGAGTCTGTCAATGCACCCCAATTTTGGTTTGCCGCACTTCTGTTCTTCCTGCCAAACTTCACTTCAAAGCTTCAGAGTACCAAAAATGACAGATAACGGCCCACAGACTCCTCTGCCTTTGCAACACAACCTTGGTATCTTGGTGGCTTACAGGTGTGTCTGAACTGCACGTAAATGATGGCTTGCAACACACACCCCCCTTTGTGTTTATTTATTTACTTTGTTTGTTGCATTCAATGCCAGTATTTGCATTTTTATTGGGAAGGACGGGAGAGATGTTGGGGGTGTTCCTCATTGGGATAATTTCACTCTTGGATTTGTTGGTCTCATTTTGCAGCAGTAGCAGCTCACCGACGGACCCACCAGGCCATTACCTATAATTTTCCTCTGTTCCTTTGACCTCCTCCATTTTTTTTTCCTAGACTTGCTTGAAAATGGGAACTCGCCATTGTGCTTGCACAAATGCGATTAAAGAGAACAAAATAACCTCCTGGCTATTCAGCAGGTCTGTGCTGAAAGGAAGCTCTGGCAGGGCCTCTGTGGACACATAAAACTGGAAGCTGGCACTGGCTTACAAGCCTGCCTTAGAAAGTGCTTAATTTACTCTGTATTCAAAAGCTAATGAAAAGGTCACACTGTCTGAAACCCAAGCAAGCATCTCACAGCGCACATACTCAAGTCATGACCTACAAAACCCTCGTGTTTTTCTTGTTGGATTTTTCCTGCTTGTTTTGTAGACCTGGTTTGAACTGACAAGCAATTCACTCATGTTCACTAATGGCTGCCCATCTTGTTATCCTTCCAAGCAGCCGGTGAACTGTGACAGCTTTTCCCACACTCACGTAGGAGCCCCAGGAAGAACCTACTTTCCACTCTTTTTTCTGACCTCTGCTATGTTTCCCTCTTCCCCATATGCTGTTTTCTGTCCCATCAGATGGACAGGTCCAAAGAGGTAACACTCCTGGCCACACGGAGGGAATACCTGGCTACGGCAAGAGTGCAGGAGACATGCAGGCCTCACCTGTGCAGTGAAGAAAGCTGGAGTCAGGGATCCTGAAGGAAGCGCAGGGCTGTTGAGGGCGATGGAACCGATGTCAGTGCTGGAAAGGACCATAGGTGGAGCAGAGATTTCCAAGCCTTTGGGTTTTTTAGCCTTTGGGGGAAGAGATGGAGATTTTGCCTTGGAGCCTGAGGAGAGGTTCAGAGGTTCAAGGGAATCTGAGTCGTGGCAACTGGAATCAAGAAAGAGGCTCCTGTGATCTGCAGGGAGAGGTGAGGTGGGAGACAGAGACGGTGACCGGGAGGAAGATGACGATGGAGATGAAATGCTGGCACTGTTGGGTAGCATTAAGGAAGATATTTTAGCTGATACTGACGAGCTGAGAAAAGCAGAGGCAGCTGCTGTTTCAGAAGTGGAAGGCAACGACACCATGGGCCTCATAACTTGTTTGTCTGTTTTGTTTGTCACAAATCTGATGACAGTCCGAACCTCTTCCACTGGTGTGTCTCCTTCTGACTTCTCCTCCTCCAGTTTTTCCGTTTTGATTGGCTTGTAAGGGTCTGGCTGGTTCTGCAGAGAGTTGATAGTGAAAGAGGAATACAGGCCAGAGTGGATATATTCATTACGGCTTGTGCTTTTCAGTGCTGACAAGCTGTGCTTGTGCTGATCCCTGCTCTCGGAAGGCATCTTACAGTCGCTGTCCTGCAGCAAAAGGCTCTCTCTGCTGATTTCCACAGCATGTGGATCCATTTTTAAAATCTCGGGAAAGGAGACAAACTTGTACACAAATTTTTGCCCAATCACTTTCTTGATGATGTTCTGCAAACACAAAAGCAGATGCTAGAAAGATCAGCATTTTAGAGGTACCAAGTACAGCAAACATAACGGAGTTTACAAGAGTAGGAGGGCACTGCTCCCTTCTCAAGCTGAGCAGGTCATTCCATGGGGCTCCTAACACTGTTCATCCTTGGCTCATTCCCATATCTCTGCTCAGCCAGGGAGACCACCTCTGTTCCTCATGGTGCCTAACAAAATCACCATTACTGGGTGATACAGATCTACTGGTGGGCTGGTTTCCCCCCACTTCTGCGAGGTCGCTTAGGAATGTTTCCTTTCCAATAGAAACAATCCTGCCACCTTGCAGACTCGAGCCATGCCACCATTAGAGTTTCACAATGGAGGCATACTCCCTCATTTGTGCTTCCCAGAACTACCCTGAGTGTGAAGTATCTCAAAAGGACAAAACCACTTCACCCTCCACGCTCCAGTCATTTTGCCTCTTTCTGACCTCATGCAGAAGGACTGACCTAAGCTGACGGTGACCTCCTTCTTTCAAGAGTCAAGAACTACGTCTCTGACAAATGCGATCACTTGCATGGGTTGGAAAAGTACTGTATGCCCTGTGCTGTCTCCAGGTTTGAATGAGGGTGAGGATGATCTCTGGTGCAGGCAGGTGCTTTTCATCAGTCTAAAGTGGCCACTGAAATTAATTATGAAACAAAAAAAAATCCCAAACCTCTCAAGGGTTTGCAGGACTATTTTATTTTTCTTCATATTTATCACAATAAAACCATCCCTTTATGGAAAGAACTGATTCCCTTTGAAACTGGAATCTCTCATGAGGACCCTGTTCCCAGTCCTAGTAGCTCTCTTCCTGCAAACCTGGGTACGCTGCCTGCTCTAACACAATGCATGGTATCTCCAGGGACACGATGTGAACTCCGTCAGAGAGACACTGTATGGCACCAGGTGCTGGCCTAGCCTAAAAATGGGCCTGGAACATTTCCCACCCTAAGCCATGTGCTGTGACAGAGCAGTGTTTCCTGAGATTTCCATAGTAGTTTCTCTCTTTTTGAAGGCCCTGATGGAGAGTGTCTTTACGCCACCTCTGAAAAACCCTTTTCCAAGAAGCTTCCCTTTAGCACAGGATACCTGCTGCACCTCCAGGTTATACTCTGCAGACAGACATTTGCTTTGCTGTACATAAGGGAATGTAAACATTTACAGGATTCCTAAAAGTCTAATTTGTTTTTCATTCTACCACAAAACCTGAGACCAGAAGAGGAAAGATTTGTTAAATTATTGAAAAGTAAAAGATAAATGACTATAAAATCATCCCTATTTATATATGGGTAGTACACAGTGCTTGCAGTGCCTGCACTGCACCTTTTTGTCACAAAGGCAAGGCTCAGTTTGGGAAACAAGAGCCTGCACTTGAGTACTGGAACCTTTTTTGTCTTCCAGCCAAGCTGCTGCAATCTGTAATTCATCTGTCTGCATGTCCTGGTAATTCATCCAGACACCTTCCTGAATACGAAACAAATGCTACAAAGACCCCTGGGATGCAGCTTTGCTTCACAGGTCAGCAACTATGCCACAAATGCAGAAAGTTGTTTCCCAAGTTGATAACAGGGATCTATAGCAAGAAGGAGAATTAAATATAGTAAGTTCAGACTAAAGGCACAAAACTACTCCCTTCCATGCCAAACTGTACATGTCTACCCACCTGATGGATCCTACAGTGCCTATTTTTGCCCTCCAAAAGTCCAGTTAACCCACACGATCTGTCTGCATGAGCTGTAATTCCCAGGGGCTAGATATTTTTGGCCTAGATATATTTTTTCATGCTAAGTAGGTGAAACATTGGATGGACACGCTGCTTCTGCACTCAACGTTACATCCTTCTTGAAAAAGGCAAAACCTCCGAACAATTCACATACCAAAAGCAACATCCCAACAGGATCTGGTTTCCTTTTTTAAATATATCTCTATTTTTCTCTGAATTATTATTTAAAATAATACCTCCCTTCTGCTCCTCACAGCTTTGAGTTATTGCTACATCAAGCAGTGCCAACTGAGATCTTACTTGGAAAATGTGATCAAGCAGCAAAACATTAAATGTATTTAAGAGTGGCACTTCTATACCAGTGCAGGCTTGAAACAGAAACATTGCTATAAAAAGCAACTGAACGGGCTGGTGAGTTTACACTTCCTCTGTTATTATTAAATACAGTGGTATTTTTAGAAGGTCTCAGTGCAGCTCCTCTGAGCCCGTAATCCTACAGCAAAGGCCCACTTAATGATACCTGGGGATAAAAAGGATTCTAGTGCAGATCCCAGAAGCACTTTGCAGGCTTCTTTTAAATGTGGAGCCTGAGGGAATCTCCGTCTGCACGCACGAGAAAATAAGGACGCAAATTAATTAAGTGCCTCCAAAATGCCACTGACTTTCCTGAACTTTTTGACAAATAATTGAAGTGAAGGTTAAGAGCAGCTTATTTTTACCGTCACCTCAGTGGTTTGTCAGAACCATCCTGAGCTGTGAACAATGGTTCAAACCACAGAAGACAGTGACAGGCATCATGACAAGCAGGGCTTTCCCACCCTCAGTCTGAAAGGGCAAAGGTGTTTTCCTTGTATAAAGACTGTGTTTGCAGGGAGGGTAAACCACGTGTTCGGTAGCAGGACATACAGTAAGTGTACGTGCACATTTAGCCTGTTTGTTATTTGAGTTTTCTAGGTAGATTCCTCGTGAATAGGCTTGCAGTGAGTGCTGGTGGCTGCACTGGCAGGGATGGTGACTGCTGGGGCAATGCAGCTGCTGGGGAGGAGAACTGGGTAAGGAGGAGCAGGGCTCCAGTCCAATAGCTTAAAAAACGTTAAATCTTATCAAGAGACAGCACTCTGACATCCATAAAGAGGGCAGGAGCTGGGAATGCCCCCCTTCCCTTGGCTTCTTGACTGGTTCTCACTTGAACACTTTACACTTCCCCTCCTCTTGTCCCCAGTCTGTAAAACTGATGACAGCAAACCTAAGTACCTGCCACTGCAAAGTGTTTGAAAGCTGCTGATACAAATAGTAGAGCACTGCCTGATAGCTGCTCTAGCACAGCAGCCGTGTTAGGGAGCTCAGGCTTACTCACACCACATCACTTCAGACCCTCAGTTCATGCACACCTCTGAATCTAGCCTTACCCAAGTGCTGTGAATCAACTGGAGAGATGGGGCTCCTTCACAGACCAGCTGACTGAGCTAGATGCCAAAGGCTCAGCGGCCTGGTTCCCCCTGCAGCTTAAACCAGACTATAATGTTGTTGGAGGTTTTTTAGTCCAACTACACCTATGCACTACTACTTTAGGAAGCCTTCCCAAAATACACAGGAGCTGTTTGCCAATCTCAACAACATATGACCTCTGAGTTTCTTTCCACTTTTTCCTTTGCTCCCAAAGTTACCCTGTGCATTGGTACAACTCAGACTTTGTTTCTGCTATCATGTGTTTGCATTTTACTTCTATCAGGTCTGACTCTTTACTGCCTGTTTGAGCCCTCCAGAGCTAAGGTGTAACTATACAACCAGGGATTTTAGTGGCTTGGCTCAAACCTGTTAGCTAGCAAGTTTGCTGGCTGCAGGAGCCACTTGGGAGACTGAGCTGGGACATGGGACCCAGTTCCTAGTTGAACTTCAGATTAATGCGGGGCCTCAGGGGCTGGAAGACCAGACTGGGACTTTTTTCCTCTTCCCAAGAATTAACCTGAGATCTCAAACTTTACAGCAGAACAGGACAAATTTGTCTGTAGGTATTAAACATCCCTGCTTGGGAAAGAAGGAGAAGGATCTGAGCTTTAGCTGCTGCACTTAACTCCCATTTGGATGTGTTTCACATTTCCTAGCTCCAAGAGTACTGAGGGATGCAACACATACAGGGATGCTTAGGCTATGGATTCCTCACAGGACTCTATGAGGAGGGAGCCAGGCTGCCTCCAAGCACTGGTACCCTATCCAGAGAGGGCTGCTCACACTCCAATGTCTAAAGTACGTATGCTGGTACCTGTGGCTGCATGATTTGCTCTAAAAAAGATGGGCTGTGCATCCATATCAGCGTGTGCAGGCAGGCAGATTCTGTTTATACTTTACGCACTCTGCTTATTACACTGTGTGTGTAGAAGCCAGATTTCTGTGAAACTTTTAATGGAGACTCAGGTGCTACCAGCTTGTGCAGCTATACTGAGCTTTGGAAGCACAAGGCTCTCATTTAGCTGGATTTTTGTCTTCCCTTACCCACCTCCATCTGGAAGACAAAGGTCATTCCTCTGGCTGGCACCTCTAGCCACTGTCTCTGCTTTCCCTGCTGCAGTTCACTGGAAGTCCCTTTCATTTCACATCAGACATGAACTACAGAATAGTTCACTCCTTGTCACTCCTTTCAGAGAGGCTCTTAGGTTTTCTCCTCTACCCATCACCTCTTACTGAGTATCAAATTCTTTACTTCTATCTTTCCATAAGGACAGCACTCAATAACCACTTCTGTGCCATTTCACACAAGCACTTTCTTGACTTCCACACATCACTCTTGAACAAAGCTCCTTCCAATTCTCAATAAAGCTATTTTCTAATGCTCCTTCAAGTATCTCCTTGTAACATCTCTTACCTGCACCACTACAAAATGTAGAGCTGCTATTCTAGCACCATCGTACCACTGTTGTTTCATTGTAATGTCCTTTTTCCCCGACATAACTCAAGAGAAGACCTTCCCAAAAGTAAAATAGTAGTTTCCATTCTCAGTTTATAACCTGAAGTTTTCTAAGCAGACCAAGCAAGGACCCTCTATCCAAAACAATTCTTCCATGCTGCCACCCACACTTGGGTATTAAAAATAGGAGCTACCAAGCTACTGGGTCTGACTTGTTAAAGGAAGGAATGCCATGGGCACCTCTGAATCCTAAGAGCACTTGAGAAGCTCTGTCCTCTGAGCACTGCAACAAGCACAAAGAAGCTGGTATTATTTATATTCTATACATCATACTGCCAACCTACCTCAATAAGCGGGCAGCCGTTAACTGAAACTAAAATGATTTACTCTGTCTTTAGAAGACAGACTGAATAGCACTCACCGAGCAAGGCCTGGGGCCACATGCTGCTAGAGAGGATGCAAAAACACTGAATAGCTGCTCATCACAATGGTATGTGTCTGTGGAATTAAAGATGCAGCACACCTCATGCAAACACTAAGGCTACCCAGGGAAATGCGATTCTTGCATTTCCTAACTTCTGAGGGCTTGATTCCACAATTGTTATATCCTATTAATGTCTGTATCTGCATGGAATTCCTGGATTCACCCTCCTTCCCTATAAAAACCTAACATGGAAAACTCACTAGCTTCCCTCTTGTGGTGTCATCTTGAAATATCCATGGGGAGCTTTAATAGTCCTGAAACCTCCAGAGGCTTCTAAAATATACCTGTCATTATAGCTACCATAAAACAAAACAACTAAGGAACTCCAAAAAAAAGAAACCTACTAATCCTACTTATATTTTACTTCTACACATGAAGCTAAAGTGCGCTGTGTGGGAATAGATGTGAAGTGTTTCCTGAAAGCATTACAAAAGATTTCTGAACAGCAGAAGTGTGTGACATGACGGACATGCTACTCAAGCTGTATCTAGAGAGTGGAGGCTGCCCTTCCTCAGTGCTATCTATTATCTGTTCTGCTGCTCTCTTGAGGCAACAGGGGAAATGCATTAAATAAGAAGGGGGGAGGTGAATTTGCGTAACAAATGAAACAGCAAATGGAAAGTCTTTAGATTATCTACAAACCTTCAGCAGCCAGAATCATGGTAGGAAATTACAATCAAGACATGCCACACTACATTTCCTGGGGTGCTTTATATGTTAATTTAACATAAATCTAGCCCTCAGCCTCAATAACACGTCATGCTTGCTTTCAAAGCCTGGCTAAGAACTTGTCCTAATTGTGTTATTTTTCCTCAGCACTGGACTAAATTTACTTTTAAGTTCAGCTGAACCAGATGATGAATTTTAATAAGCCAGTGTTCCCCCCAAGCAAAAGGCAGAGCTCATAAACCCGCATTTATCCAGTGATCAGTTTCTGCTCCTCCATGGTGAATAATTTCAAAGTCAAACCATGAAGCAGTAGCTCAGTGTCAGCTCTACGCAGCGGCAGCAGAGGGCAGTCCAAGAAAGGAAGGCCCATCCCAGGTGCCACCATGATTTCTAAAAGATCGCTGCCCCTTGCCGCAAACTCACATGCTGCCTGACCATTTGGCTTATAGGTAAAGAAGTCCTTGTTGGCAATTCCATGAAGTCTTCTTCAGAGCTCTGCGTCTCGCCTTCCCCACTGCCACTCCCTAGCCTGCAGCAGAATGTTTATCTATTTACTCAGTGTGCATCCTACTTGACCCAGAACATCCAGCTGCCAACGCATCCACCACTGCCAATAGCAAGGGAAGGAATGAGGATCTCAGAAGGCTCTTTAAGGCTACCTCAAGGTCTAGACTGCTCTTGGTTTACCCCACAAAATGGTAAATGGTCCAGGGGAGAGGAGAACAAAAGTCACCTCACCAGGCCTTCCCCTTATGTTTTTGCAGAAGAGAAAGAAGAATGCCATGGAGTCTTTCCTTCCATCATGACCTTCTTCCCTTTCTGTGCCAAGCAGCATAGACTGAAGGCATAGGAAGCGTCTGGGACTGAATGCACTGCTGAGTGCTCCCTGCCAGACTACTAGGATTCATCATCTGCTATCTTATGTCACTACCTCTCACACTTCAAAACCTGCTGGAAATTCCCTGTTCCTCTGCACTCTGCTAACAATCTGCCCTTCTCCACTGCTTGGGAGCCAACAGGACCCAACACTCCACACCCAGAAAGCGAGAAGCTCCCACTGTTTTCTGCTAAAGGAGTTACTCCTTCAATTTACATAGCAATAGCTATGGTTTTGGTTTGGGGTTCAAACCCTGATCACAATACTGAGCAAAGAAGGAGCTTAACCTTCTCTCCATAGGAGCTATGACCTTCCACTGGGCTGCAGAACTCATGGAAAAACAGCCCAAATCCTTGTGCCAGACCTAGATGGAAGCTGCAGACAGAAGAGAGCACACAGTCCAAGAAAGCAGGTGTTAAGAACAGCAAGCAATCACCTCAGCCAGGCCAGGGTGACAGAAACTGTGGAGTCACTGCTCTGGCTGATGCTACTTGAGAAGAGACAACACAGATGACTGAGGTAAAAACCAAGATGAGAAGAGGCCACTAAGCATGGCTATGAAGTTTTCCCTTTTAGTGTATAAAATTTGTAACAGCCCTTCTTTTCCATATTTAATCTTCAAGAATATAGAAAATAGTAAAACTTAAGACATAATTTAGACATGTCATTTTTAAAAATCCAATTAAGGGGAACTAATCCTGTGCTGGGGGGACAACTGAAAACAGAGTAAAGGTTAAGAAGATAAAGGTTAAGGGATAAAAGGAGAAAGGGAGCCCCTAGGAGCTGTTATGCTTGAAGAGATCAGAGAGAGCTCAAAGGACAGGTGCTACAAATCTCTCGTACCTTGTTTTTACGCAATGTTCGGTCACTGTGTATTTGGGCCCTGCCTGGATATGTTGTTCCCTCACCAGCAGGCACTCTGTCTCCATTGATCCCAGTCAAGTTTATAATCAGAGGGGTTAGAGTCATATAATGAAGCGAGCTTCCCTATGCTGACCAGAAGCCTAATTTTTAGCACTTAGCGAAGGGGAATTCATCACACCAACTGCTTCGAACAGCTGCTGCATTGTCTTCCCTGAATCCTTTAGTGCCTTCTCAGTTAGTCCTCTGAACTTGTTAAGTGGAAAAACCTAACTTCTAATGGACAAAATAGTAAAAACATTTAGTTGCAAAACTTAAAGCTTTAAAGCTGAAATTAAAAAATTCTTACAGGAGGAGCCCTTCCAAATTCCAATGTGAGTAGTGAAAAATCTAACCATCCAATTGTGCACAGCTAATTTGCAGCCAGGATGGGATTTGACTGCTGTGTTAGACTGGCTGCATAGTGCCCAGCCCCCCTGTGCCCTTCACAAATTAGTGCACTAATTAATACAAGATGCATATAGTGAAGTAATTAACACAATATATAGTACAATAATGAATACATTGTGTATATTAGTGCAATAATTAATACATTTAGTGCACTAAATAATACACAACAGTACACTGAGCTGAGTTCAGCATTAGTATTTAGTCTCCTCTGCCTTGTGCACACAGCAAACATGCCATAATCGTGCCAAACACTGGTGTTACTCACTGCATAATCTCATCTCATTGACTCTTCTGAAAAACCAAGATGAGATGAGGCCACTAAGCATGGCTATGAAGTTTTCCCTTTTAGTGTATAAAATTTGTAACAGCCCTTCTTTTCCATATTTAATCTTCAAGAATATAGAAAATAGTAAAACTTAAGACATAATTTAGACATGTCATTTTAAAAAATCCAATTAAGGGGAACTAATCCTGAAAAGATTTAATATTAACCAATAAAAAAGATATACTGTTAATCCAAAAAAGGGTGGCAAAACAATTTGGAAACTCCTTGAATATGCTGAAGTCAAAAACTGAGAAAGGTGAATATGCAAAATCTTTAGCACTTCCATACTTGTGCTCTGCATAGTTTTCCTTCTAGTACCTTGACACATCTGAAAAGAATCCCTTCAAATATCTGTCTCTCCTAGCAATCTAATACATATCCTGGTTACTCCCTGTTCTTTTTTTTTGCATTCTCTGTTGTACTGTTGCCACCTTGTTTCCTGATGAAGAATAAGACCAAGGACTAAATGTCAAAGTGAAGGCTGGCTTCATGAGGGTGAAAGTGAACTTACGTACACCCACTACACTGCAGAGGTTTTATTTCCAGAGAAGCTACCTACAAGTAACCTCTACTGACCTCTTCTAGACTGTGGGCATGCTCATGATGGCTGCAAATAAGAAGCAAATCAAGTGATCTAAAGAATTCCAGATTACTGTGTTTAATATGTTATTATTTCAGATTTAAATAAAGACGCTGAAAGTGGAGCTCTCAACAGCCAACAGCCTTGCTCTATGTGCATGCCTACACTATCTGCCTGTAACCAGCCTCTGAGAATACACAAATAACCACAGCTTGTCAGATATAAGTTGGCTGCCTAAACTGTGCTGACTTCTTGGGTCTTATTATTTCTATCAAACTTCAACAGATGTAGCTGTAAAGAAGGAGCAAAATTCAGTAGGTCTTGCAAGGACAGAAAAATTGGATGAAGAAACCCTCACCAAAGCATATGTATCATTATTTTAACTTTATATACTCAGAGGGTAAGTTTCCAAGTGGCAGGAAATTTAACATTCTACAGCAAATACAGTCTTCATGTGAGATGAACTCAGCATGAGACTACTGCCTTGACAAATGGACCCAAACATATCCCTGCTCTGACGCCCACCATCTGATCTGCTGCTTTTCCCTCTGCTTGCTACTTTTATTCTGCACTTTCACGCAGTACGACATGACATTAGCTCTCTTACATATACCTCTGCTAATTCAGTGATAGCAACATATAACCTGGACTGCTGTTGAAACTAACACAGATTTTGTCCTAATATGACATAGTGGAAAATGTCCAAACTCTTGGAAACACTGAGCATTAACAAAGGAGTAGTTACAATGAGATCCTGCTGAGGTAATACTGCAGTCATAACTGTAGAAGCATTTCAGCACTGTATTTCCAGCTAATAAATTAGGATCTGATACCAGAAAGCTCAGGAAAGACTAGCTAAAACACTGGCCAACAGGATCTATGTTCCAAAATATGTTTCCCATGAAAACTGTGAAACTTCAACCCCACCCTCTATGCTGCTTAGTTAGTTGTTTGTATTTTCCTTGTTCTGACATGGGTGATACCTGCTGGTAAAGCTGCCACACTCTGCCTGCTGCACTGCAGTTATCACTGCTGTCTACACCTCCCTGCATTACAGAGGATCCTATCAGGCTGTAATAATCAAACAGTTCTCTGTTCTCAACAGTTACTTTATTGTTGTCAAAAGCCACAGAAAATACTGGGTAGCCAAATGCATAAACAGATGAAAGCATCAGTAACTGTAAACCTAGGTCAAAACCTCCCCTCCTCAGGCAATGGGATGTGCAGTGATTTCCTGTGCGTCTTTTAGCTCCTTTCTTACCTTCACTGTGATTGCCTTCAATACTGTTGTCTGTTGTAAAAGCTAGTTAGAGGAACTTTTTGAATAGCTTCCACATAGAGGTGAGATATTACTGTTTCTATTTTCTTAGTCTGCATGAGAATAACAAAATTTACCTTGTCATAATAGTATCTGAGCGCTCGGCTCAGCTTGTCATAATTCATATTAGTTTTGTTTTTTCTGAGTCCCCACAGCTTAGCCACTTCTTCTGCCTTGAGTAGCTTGAATTCGCCATCATTAGACGTCCAGCAAATCAGGTGCTCATGTTTCTGGTCTAGCAGCAACTGCAAAAGGAACTGCCACAGTGTGATTGCACTCTCCATACCTACAAGGAACAAAGGAGAGCAACAGTGTGAAAACCATCCAGAAGCAGGTAGTCTACCCAAGGCTTTTTTCAGTAACAAGCTCTGCGTAGGAATCATCCTACATAATCGAGCAAAGGAAGCTGCTGTATCATTTACAACCCAACATCCATCAGACCTACAGGTCTCACATTGCCATCTGAGTATTTTTTCCACAGCTATTTTCTGAAGGGACACATAAAACAGTAAGTATTTAGAAAAGCAGTGCCCACATAGTTCACATGGTACAGTCATCTTCAGTTAGTATCTTCAATCCAGCGTATGCAACCACTCTTCAAAGGACCATGTGGGGGAGGTGAGGTGAAAGGGGAGAAGAAAGTACTTGATGTAACTATCTGGTGAAATGAGCTGAAAAAACTGCTGTTTACTGCCATAAGGAGCACACTGAACCTGTTCAGGTATGTCATTGTGTAGAAGGGAAGGAAAAGGAAAGACCAGAGCAGTTGCCTTTGGTTAGAGGACCAGGAACGAAACTCTTTCCTCCTCCCACCACAGGCAATTGCCTCACTGGTATCATACGGCCTTTGCCTATTTTGTTTCTTCAGTGTCTGAAATGGCTCTTTGCTGCTTCTGTTTGCCAATTCAAACAGTTCAGAAGATGTTATCTATTTGCAGGAATGCTGAAAATTCAGTACACTTAAGCACAGAAAAGCAAGTGTTGTTTACCTTGAACCTTCCTCTAACAGGTATCTCTCCTCTCATTATCATAAGTATGACTGAGAGCTAGGAATTTTTTTACCAGTGCCTGTGTCTAACTTCCAAGGGAGCATGAATATTTTTTGTCTCTGCTAAATGGTGGTTGAATACTTTTGTCTCTGCTAACTGCCTGTGCTATTGAGCCCTCCCTAAATAAGCCTTTTTTTCAGGCACTGTATTAAAAATAATTAGATAAACTTAAGAATTAGTATATTCCAATTCAGCACAGGCATAATACACACAAAACTTGGGAGCATTACCACTGAAGACAATTTAACACTGAAATGAAGATGTAGCTAAAAATGAGGTTGCCCCCCACTTTCAAAAACATTCCAAGTCTTGGTATGTTACCACTGTATCGAAAAATGCTTTTCTTGCCCTCTTTTGATATTGAATTAGGACACTAATGCAGGTTTAAAGATGCCAGTATTACTGAGTTACCTGATTATGATGCTAATGTGGTTATTGACTTATCTTTGTACGTGTAACAATGGATATTTTTGTCTTTAAACAAGCTTACATTTTTTAACTTCCTTGCTCCTTTTATTTCTTAACATCTTACTATTTGTTTCCTAGCAGATAACAGGGCCATAATATGCCAAATTTACTGCCTGACGTTTTCCTTGGTGTGTTGACCACAAGAGGGCACAAAACTTCTGTCTTCCACAGGGAACAGTACAGCAGGCAGCTGAGGGAAGATTGGCCTCTCCAAGTTTGCTCCAACAATAAGTTCCACTAGTATAAAGGAAGATAAATCGCTTAAGACAGCGTAAAAGCAACTAAAAGACACTAGAGAATGTTATCAACAGTATTACAGAAAAGCAGAATTTGAAGCTCTATTTTGGCCCAAAAAATTTCAACATACGGTGGCCAAACAAGGGTTTGCAGAATTAATGATGGTTTTCCTGTCCCTGTAGAAGCCTCGTTTCTTTAACCAAGAATCCAGTCTGAATGACAAGGACAAAAAGTACCTATCCCTGATACCCAGCTGTGTAAGACAGGAACTATGCAGCACCTTCAAGAGATGGCAGAGGCTCCAAGCACTGTTAGGAACCCCTGAAACAGAACTGCCTACATAAACGATCTGATGCTTTCAAAGGTTTAACAGTTGCTTCACTGCAGGTTTTATTATTTTATACAAAAATTCTTTTCCACTTAATGCAAGGCAAGAAAAAAATCTACAGCTAGAATTAAATAAATATATCTGAAAGTTATACACTTGCTTTTACAGTCTTTAGAAGTTCCTTTAAACTACACCAACTGCAAGTATTAACATCTTTAATGGATTATTAATCTGTAAAATAGGTAATAAAGCATCCCTTTTAAAGTGGCAACATATATACATACTTTTTAATATTTACAAATTTTGCAACTTCACAAAACGTGTAGGTATATACAGCCGTATTCTTTAAAATAATCTTAGTTTCCATTCAGCACATACAGCAATCCTCTGCATAATTTCACTTTGTATCATACAACTCTTCCAAACAAGAAAACACAACAGAACTTTTTTTGCTCTGGAAAATTAGAAGCAACTTCTAAATATCTTCCTTTAAAATTGTCTTACAATGTGTACAGGTGTCCCGCACTACAAAATACCTGCCAGTAGAACTTCAGCTGAAGAAATTAAAGGTGGAAGAGAGCCATATAAAGTTTACCACCATGTCATTAATCAAAAGTGTACGATACTTCAGAGACACAATTCTCCCTATCAGACCTTACATTACATTCTCTTTCAGAGCAATAATGCTTCTTCACACAGTTGCAACTGAACTCACAGTGAAGTGCATTTTGCTGCAGTCTCCTCCACCCCCATTCACCTCTGCTCAAGAACACTCCCAGGGTAACCTACAGCTAACATTACGCTACACTTTCCATTATGAACCTGTTTTCTGATACTTATAATTTCTAAAATGTAAACCGTTCTGGATTCCATTTCTATCTACTGGGTCTCATGGTGACTCAGCCATAGGCGTAAGGCGAAATGCATGAACAGTGCAAGCCTGGGTGAGAACATCCTATAGAAGTACCTATTCCATACTGTATGTTCCAGCGACTAAAGAGAGGTGACCTCCATCAGCTTATTACACAAAGGGTTACTGCCACCTTTTTCAAAGTGGTACAAATGTGCTACCTGTATTAAAAGTTATTATGAACTATGAGTGGGAGGAGTCAGAAATCTTCAGAAAAGACTGTATTGGATCTATGCCTTTTCTAATTTTTTTTGAATTTTTACTGACTCAAAGGGAATTCAGTGTCTTGCCTTAATTTAACAGAAGTGGGTGATGGGATATGGTCACTTCCTACAGGGCATATATTTCACATTTCATTCAACTCTTCATTAATATTAAATAGAAATAATAAATATTCCCATCACTTCTGTTCTCAGTAGAAGATCTGAATGCTGGCAATAAATAATACATGGAGGCACATACTAAATTACATGGATTAGACAAAAAAACAGGTTTAAAAATCACTTATTTAGATAATGACAACCATAATTACAGAATGAGACAGGTAACCTATGTAAGAAACATGCATTCTGTGTCACGGGAAGTGCGAGAGACAGATCTGAAATCAGACTTCACTGTCCATTGTCTCCAAGATTGGTATGAGAAGCACAGATGGGATTCCACCTATATTTTGTCTCAGAGATGGGTGGGAGGAGTTGAGATAAGACTCCAGTATCCATTGCCTGGGAGAAGGGTATGAAGAGCTGAATTGGTACTCCACCATGCATTGCCTGAGGGATGAGTGGGAAAAAATTGAGGTACGACTCTTCCATCCATTACCTTGAGGATTGGTGTGAGGAATTGCCACACATTATTCCAAGAACTGCTGCAAGACCAGGGAAACTGGACCGCCAGGAACATGTAATATGTGACGTGAAGAATAGAGGTACTTCCCCCAACTCATTATAAAAAAGGGAAAAAGTAATCACAAGAAGGAGTCATTGCCATGAGGATGACTCCAGGACACCTCCATGAAGGCATTTTCCACCAATAACTACTACGGACCCTGAGGGACACCCTCCACGAGACATTGCCATGAGGACAACTCCCTGAGACACAGGGTACCTTCAAGGGGATGACTCCAGAAGGACACCTACACGAGACACTGCCATGAGGACAATTCCCTGAGACACAGGGTACCTTCAAGGGGAAGACTCCAGAAGGACACACGAACAAAACAGGGTCCAACACTGGGGTTTTCTCCAATCAGACCCTGACAGAAAGCCTAATCAAAATTTCATACAGACAAAAATGCCCATTAATTTTTTTCATCCATTAACCATAACACATATGGTTTTCCCATCATACCGTCCTTTAAACATTTATACAATGCATTTGAGAGTCACAGATATTTTCTAAGCCATGAAATAAAAATAGCTAGGTTGACCTGACCTAAATAGCCTAGTAATTTTGTGATCAGTTCCACTACTGCTGATACAAATTATCACCAGCGTACTTAGAAGGAACTGTAGTTGGAAACACTGTGTTAGACAGCAAAAGGATGTTTTCCGACCACGTTTTCTGAAAGTCCATTTCTCAGGCAGCTGTGACAAGTAACTACACTGACATTTACACTCCCTTCAAAAGTGCGTCTCCCCCATACAAAGCCTACCAACTGCATGGTCAATGTGGTATAAAGTGATCTTGACACATCAGATTTTAAGTTCAGGACTGATGTGGGAAGGGCACATCTCAGAATATCTGTGCTGATAATACTGCCCCTATTCATTTCAACCAATGGACTAATGGAAATGCCTGAACTTGGAGCAGCAAAGTCAACACTGTAAACTCTCCTAGAACAGAATACTAGAAAAGGACAGACACATCCACACACAAAGCATCCTACTTAAGAGATTGTTTTCCTCTAAACTCCTGGAATTTGGGGGTGCCCAAATTCCTTACTTAAGTCAGAGGTCTACATGCCAAACACTGACTTTCCCCCTAGTATATGAAGACTGACTTCTACTGGAATGTGCAAGCATTATGAAAACATTATGCAAGTTACAACAGAAAAGTTAAGACATATGAACACACATGCTGGTGACTGCATTACTTTTTTTTTTTTTTTTATCAAGACACTACATACAAAATTCCGTAGTACAAAATGTCAGTAAAGTGGCATTCAGGTCCAAAAGAAAGTCATTAACCTGCTGGGGAAAAGAAACCATATAAGCAGGTCATCTTAAATCCAAGCAGCAGAAAACCAGGGGGCTCAGAGACAAAGCTAGCTAAATGCAAAGCTCCGCACCAGACAGACTTATGACATAAACTGCAAGTTAAGTAGGATACTCTTTGAGGAATTAAGTTTTGTAGGACTCTTGCTAAGAAAGAAGAAAAAGGCAGAAAGCTGGAAAGCAGCTCTGCAGCAATCAGGACCTCTGCACAGGACATTAACTTCCATACAACTACATTACAGCTGTATTCTTATCTTCCATTCTCCCACACACTCCAGGTTTCCTACCTAGATTCTTTCTCCCCACTCTATGTTAGCTCCCAAACACCCTTTATAAAAGACAGATATACTGCTGATCCTGAACAATCAACATGAACAAGTTCTGAAGGTTAAAACTAAGAATCCCTCCAGGCATCAGGATCAAAACCAGCCCTTTGCTGCTTTTGAGGGTGTAGGGAGGAACATCTGGGGCTCTGAGCTATAAACCAGGTTGTGGGACTTGGGGCAGGGGAGGGGCAGCTGAGTGCTACAGACTGGCTGGAAAGCCTAAAGGTTGATAAAATCAGCTGGGGATCAATTAAATCAGGAAGACATAAAAGGTGTTAGCCAGCATTATGCACTATAGGTAGCCAAAGAGATAGCGATCAGACATGCACATGAAAAGGATTAAGAGGGAGAGTCAGGGCAGGGAAATTAATTTCCCTCAGTGTATGAAGAAACTGATGATTCCTTCTGTAACCAAAGCAGCTGCAAAAGATTTCACTCCGCTCCTTTTCTTATCCCCCACCACAGCAGGAGCACACCTCCACTTCCATTTCCCTTACAGGCAAGTGTGTGTTTCTGCAAGCACACAGCACTCCCCTGTAACAGATGCCTTTTTTTCCACCACCCCCCCTTTTCGACTCCTCTGGAAAACGTGTGTATATTTTTTGTGCATCCATTTACTGCTTTTGTATCCTAATTCTGGCCAACAGCACGTTTCTCCAAGCAGCGTGACGTGAGGCATTGTTAGCTTCTCATTCATGTTAGAATTCAGCTTCCTTTATTTCTGCAGGTTGCAGCCAGGAAACTGGAAAATGGGCCACAGGAAACCTGGCCTCCTACATCTGTCCCAGTTTGTAACAGCAGCTCTGGTTTTATTTTTCTAAGTGTCTCAGGTTCATTTTAACCCTTGACATGACTGCTGCAATAACACATGAAAGAACATGGCTGATTTGTCTTTACTTTTTTTCTAACCACTGTTTCTCAATACTAGAAATTGATATTTTGCTAAACCATACTGATTCTTTAAGTATATCAACACTTACAGTTATGTGAGTTTTAAAAACCTTTTATTGGAAACTACCAAAACAAGCCCATTTCATAATGACAAACATTAGAGTTTATTTAGAGAAAAATACAGAATAAGGCAGTCTAGCTGTTTCAGCTCTATAAATTTTTAACACAGTTCTAAAGTGAGCATCTGTATGGAAATTTGAGCAGCTTACAAATCTTTTAGGCCACTTTTTCTCTTTCACATTTCAGTTTCTATAAAAAATTGAACCACACTTGTTTCGCATTTGATTACAGAAGCAAAAGGGCTCTGACGAAGAAATGAAACCTCCCTAGAATAATTAAAACCTCAGTCAGCTGTAACATTTTCCACTGAAAATTCATCCATGTAACAGTGATTATACCATGAGAGGTTACAGGCAACTGCCAAATCGGTCCGAATGCTTGCTCAGAAACATTTGAAAGAACAAGGCAAAAGTCTTGACTCAGTCCTCTCACTTTATTTCTCAACAGAGATACTTCAAGGGTGATAAATAGGATGTGGTTGGTGAGAAGTTAGTGAGTCTGCCAGAAAGGAGGAAAAACAAATATCAGTTTGTTTAATCAGAAAGTTTTCAAGTACTCATCAGGAGAACTTACTGCTGATTTAACTGGCCTTGAAAAATTAATCTCACAACCAAGTGTGTAAATATACCTGTTTTAACTTGATGCAGAACTTTCTCTGGTAAAGTTAATAACTAAAACTAAGGCTGCAATCCACCCTCGGGGCACTTAAGGGAACTGTCTGTGTGTATGATACAGAATGCTGGTAATTTTTCCACATCCAGCAACCAGGACATTTCCTGCCAGAGCATCCTCCGAGCTCTTCCATTGTGTTGAAACTGCAAAAACTTTCTAAATCAGGACTTCCTCCTATTATATTTCAGAGGCGTCTTTCTGGGAAATGCAGATTCAAGTGAAAAAAAAAAAGTAAAATAGGAATTCCTGCAGCACCACCCAGTGGAAACATTAGAAAAAGTTACAGGGTGCCTGGTGCACAAGTTCCGATTTGTTGCAGAAGTACAGTAATGCTGCCACACAAATCCAGGCTGGTTTAAGGATGTGCCAAAAAAGCACAGAGGGTTTTACTGGCTGATATCCTTAACGGAGTCACATGAGGCATGCCTGTTCTGCTGCCCCAGCATAACTGTCTTCTCTTAACTTTATATTCTAACTTAAAAGCTTATTTACAGTAATAATTTAGGTCTTCTTCTCAAGCAAGATTACCCACTGTTCTAGCCCGGCACATTTAAAAAAATAAACAGAATCCCGTGGTTAAGAGCAACATAAAAGAGACAGCAGCAAGATCTAGCAAAACAGTATAGGCTAACATCAAGTTCCACTGCAGAAAAGAAAGCACTACACACATGTCCAGTAACACCTCCAGTAGGCATATTTGGTAATGCAATGTTTGGAGCTTTTAATTCTTTAACTAAGTCAAAGAAAGGCTGAGGCAGATGTCAAAACGAGGAAAGTTCTGTAACCTCCAAATTAATACAGTAAAGGACTGGTTGCCTGCCAAGCAGAGGTGAGATGATACCAGCTGTAAAACACCACTGTTTTCAGATTCTCCAGGAGGATGCAATTCAAGAAACAGGTTTAAACTGACTGGAGCTAAAATCCTTAGCAGGAGAGAACATGGCCAGCTGCCTCTCTCAGAAAGCCTTAAAAAAATAACCTGCTCAACTCTTTCTCAAGCTAGCCGTAAACAGAGCTACATAATCCGTAATGGCTCCAACCGTTCACTTTAGGACAGGCATAAAATGAACGCAGACTCCTCACACTGCTTTCTGTCTGCTCATGTGGCGCACATCTGTGGCATGCTGGCAATACGCTACACTGTAATCCCAGGGACTTGTGCTTTCAAAGCCAGCCCTATATGTTTATTTTTCCCATATGACTTCCTCTTACATTTTTGCTGGCATCAGTAGGCCACAGATCATGATTGACTGTCCTATCTAAAATTTCTAACAGTCCTTTTGATAAATTCAGAGAAAATATGTATGAAAACGAAGAGATAGCTGAGGAGGGCAGAGGATCAAGCCTTCAGGAACAGTGGCTTTTGTGAAAGTTTACTTGACATACCAAGCAATGATTACTCCCAAATGTACACGCTTCTTCCTTATCTATACTCCCTTCTTAAACTAGCAGACCAAATGCTTTGTAACTGATGCTAGTGGCCCTACTATTTTAAATTGTGTATTAATACTGTCAACTGCCTCAAATGTTGCTTTCAATACATTTCATACTCAATTTTTTTAAACCAATCTTTCCCTCCTGACTGATTTTTCCTTGACTGCAAACTTAGATAAACAAGCAGGTCTTTTTAACACTTTGAGCAGAGAGAAACCTGGCCAAAAGGGCAGGAAACATAGTCCTGGGAGTTCTGTTCAGGCAAACTGAGGCATCTGGTAATTTCCGTGAGACCTAAAGCACAGCAAAATCATTGCAGCTTACACAAGAATCAGAGCTCGCCTTCCTGTGCAAACTGAACTTTCAGAATTTGCTGGATTAGCAAAATGAGCCTTTAAACTACTAAATGACAGGTTTGCCTGTATATTCTCATGTTGCAAGGGGAGTAAGCCATAGCATTGTACTGAAAATGGTGTAACACAATTCAGCAGGTAGTAACCTACATACACGAGGAGACATTTTACCCCAACAGTTTCTTCCCAAAACATTAGTGCTATCACAGTAGTTCTTGGAGCATGAGCCAGAGTGGAAGTTCCTTAGTCATAAAAAAACAAGCAACTAGTCACAGCTCTAGGGAAGGTCTGTATTTCACTTTAAATGCTATTATTTCTGTGTGCAATTGTCTCATAGCAAAAACCTAAACTGTCATTCTTACATGTTAAAATCTCAAAACTCTTCCATTCTCCTCCTTTCTCAATGCTAATCAAAGTTCTGATATGCATGTTTATCATGTGCTAAGTTAAACTGAAACCCTATTAAAAGATTCTTAACTTCTGACAATATTCACTTGTCTATTGCATGAAAAAGAACTTAAGGTCACACCTACACATTTCCCCTAACACTGTTCATTAAACGCTGGAATACCCAACAGAATGTATCATGTAATACATGAGATTTCAGCCAAGAGAAGACCTGGCTGTTACTCTCCTGTACTGTCTGTGTATCCTTTGTGCTTAAACTATTTCCCATGACTGCTGCAAATTATGAAGGTGAGACAAATGGCACACTATATTGATCATTACAGCAAACTTTACTGTATACTAAGTGCTTAGATTGCCTATGTTTAAAAGTGGCATCAATAAACTAACTGGTTTGTTAGTGCCTCTTCTGCTCAGGATACCCAAAAACTATGCTGAATCCTGGAAAAAGTACACGTTTAAATAAAACATACTCCCCTCAACTCAGATGAGACTGTGGAATCAAGTTTTATTGTGCTCTGCTCCCAGGGAACCAACCCCAGCCTTGACACTGCTCTGCTTTGGAAGCATTTGCATCGCAGAGCTTCAGTACCAAAGCAGCAGTACCGAAGGAATGCTGCAGTCATACTTTCTATACCAACCCTATTCCAAGCTTACTGTTTGCTAAACTAACCACACACAACAGTTGCTCTGAGTCTGCTCTGAGTCATCAGACTTCAGAGAGGTCTAGATCTAGAATCTAAACTCACATACCCATCTCAGTTATATTAGCATAACATGGAAGGAATCCTCTGAAGGTAGTCAACTTTCTCCGGATTTTACTAACACAGCTGCAACAGCAGTTTGTTCCTACTTTCTAAATGCTTTTTAAAGACTCTTTCTTCTCATGAATTACTGTTAATTGCTGGGAAGAGCTAATAGAGGCACTTGAGTCTATAAATTTTTTGTTTGCGCTGTACTGTGACTTGATACTGAGGCCACTCAACATTACCACAATATAAACATTTAAAAACAATAACGCTCATTAGTATCCTTCTCAAAAAGCTTAAACTGAAATATATCTGATCAATTTGCTGCATAACAAACAAAAAAAAAAAAGACATGAAGAAATACACAGAGATACAGTAAAGAGGTACTGACACCACATTAAAGGCAAATGGATGCATAATAGAAATCTGTTTTCCAGATGAACTCTCAGCTGTTTTGCAAAATGAGGATGGGAAACTTATAGGAGGACATTTGATGGAAAACATTTAGATTCTTTAGATAAAGTACATAATCCAAGCCTACTCTTTTTGGTACAACTGTGAAAGCATATTTTACACAAACTTTCAGAGAAATAAACATTTTGTAAAATTACATTAACAGTACTTAATACTTGGGTTAGTGCTTAGAAATCTTGGATCAATTCCGAATGTTTGAGAATCACAGTATTTACAACCAAATGATTCAATACCTAATTTAACGACAGCTAAAACTAAAGACATTGTGTAAGATGTAAGTTTCCCTCTCCTACTACCTCAAATGATCTTCAAGTTAGGATCAACAACATTAAAAAAATGTATACTTTAAAGCAGAAGACAGGGTTGCTTGCATGCGAGCTGAAATACGTTAGTGTAGTAACTGGTATTTGCAAAGATTATCCAAGCTATACCCTGAATCTTCAAACGTCTAATAAACTGGCAAGCAGAGACATGGGTGCGATTGAAACGACTCCGAAATATATCTGAGGAAAGCCACTGAATGGGCGATATCCTTCATACACTCAGCACATCCTGACACTGTGAAATTGAGAGCTATGGAAGACCAGAAGGACATTTGTACAAAGCAAGCAAGAGCTACTCCAATGCCTTAGCTACATTCAAGGCTTAAGCTACCATTTAAATGCTTGCAACATGCAGTTTGTCTCAGGGAATTAGCAGAAGTGCCGACACACTCAAAAATAAATACATGCCTAAGTGCCTGAAAAGATCAAAATAAAGTAAGTTTGTTGCTTCCTACAGAAATTCTTTCCCTGAAGACTCTGAGCTGTGTCTAACCACTCAGATATAGACAGAGCACACACATAGTCTTTAGAAACAAACCTCTATTTACACAGTCGATTGATACTTTTCTTAAAATTTCACAGGTATCATCATACAGGTGAGCAGATTACACCATGTGGCCATGCATGCAAGGATCATAGAATCATATAATCATAGAATAGTTAAGAGTTGCAAAAGCCCTTAAGATCATCTAGTTCCAACCCCCCTGCCATGGGCAGAGACATCTCCCACTAAATCATGCCACCTAAGGCTATGTCCAACCCAGCCTTGAACACACCAGTAATGGAACATTCACAACTTCCCTGGGCAATCCATTCCAGTGTTTCACCACCCTTGCAGTAAAGAATTTCTTCCTCAGATCCAATCTAAACTTTCCCTGTTTAAGTTTGAACCCGTTACCCCTTGTCCTCTCACTACAGTTTCTCATGAAGAGTCCCTCCCCAGCATCCCTATAGGCCCCCTTCAGATATTGGAAGGCTGCTATGAGTGAGGTCTCCGCGCAGCCTTCTCTTCTCCAGGCAGAACAGCCGCAACTTTCTCAGCCTATCTTCATAAGGGAAGTGCTAAGGAGAGGCAAAAATACCACAGTACTGCTACAGTAGTAGTTTCTATACTGGGCATGATGTGCTGTGATATGGAATACCCCTTTGGCTAGTTTGGGTCAGGTGTCCTGTCTCTGCTTCCTCCCGACTTCCCCTCCTCCCTGGCAGAGCATGAGACTCAGAAAGTCCTTGGTCAGAGTAAACATTACTGAGCAGCAACTGAAAACATCAGTGTTATCAGCGCTGTTCCCAGGCCGAAAGTTAAAAACACAGCAGTGCACTAGCTACTAAGAAGGAGAAAAATGACTGCTACTGTTGAATCCAGGACAAGGCTCAACTGTAACACAGGCATCTGCACAACTGCTCAAAAATGATTGTGGATAGATACAAAAAAGACAAACCCCACTGCTCTAGACAGTCACAGCAATGCTGCTTGAGCAAGCAGGCCGAAATCAGGCATAGTGTTGGCAACTGTAACTCCACAGCAGTAAAAAAAAGTATAATTTTCAGCTGAGCTATATCTTCTTGAGGCATGACAAAATTTGGACTCTAATGTTCTTAAACATAATATAACTTTAAAATGATTGCTAAGTATTTAGTTATTCAGTACACTGTGAGATACTGACCATGAATTACACTGATTAAGCAGATCAGCAGCTCCAGGGTACCTTTTGGTACTGTAAAACTATCAAAGTACTCATACAAAATTAAAAATGCAGATTAATTATACAGTTATTAATTTGTATAGACTTAGCTGGCAGGTAGTGCCTTAGTCATATTTTCATATCAATGCTGATGGCAGGTATTTTCTTTATGCTTTGTTTTCAGAAAAGCAGCAAGTCTCCTCGAAAGAGCTTTTGAATTTAAATCCACTCTTAACAGCAAACCCTTAGAATGTGAATTCCGATATAATTCTAAAGTCATAGAATGGGTCGGGTTGGAAGTGACCTCAAAAATCATCCAGTTCCAAACCTCTGCCATGGGCAGGAACACCTCCCACCACAGCAGGCTGCTCAAAGCCCCATCCAACCAGGCCTATAAATTACTGGCATATAAAACCACAATGAGCTAAAGAAAGTTTTAAGGACAAAGATGCATTTTGGTTCCCTGAAGTGCACAGGTGAGGTACTTTCTGCTTCATCTGCTTTGCTTCCACACATGCAGCCTTGTATTTTACAGTGCAGTGAGATGGACTTCCTGTGCCTACACCTTAACATTCTCCCCAAAATCGTGACTAATTCTTTCATCATTCATTATTCAACAAAATACTTCAATGTGAGAACAGACATATTCAGTCTTTCATGAGCTCTCAATAGCCTCCAGAATATTAGTTGATTCATTTAACAAGTCACAGACAAAGTAAACATCTGTCTAATGATTCAAGACTGTGAGATTCCCTATTGTGGGAAACACCAGGAAAAAGCCATGGTGAATCAATCCAGGCATACAGCGCAACACAGGCTCATCAGTGACAGCCTGCTGCATGAACCATTGGGTGTGGTTACAAAAGATACACAGCAGCTCAAAACCAACAGTAAGTACTCTTTGAAATTGGCCCAGGCTGACAGGGTCCAGGAATCAGTATCACAGCTCTCAGAAGGATTCAAGCAGCAGGGTCCAGGCATGCTGCACACTGGAGCCACCACCGCCAGAAGAAAACCATGGACTGATAAACTGTCTGAATTGCACAAAAATAGTCCAACCTGCCACATCTTTGTGGGAAGTATGAGCTATTTTATCAGTTCTTTGCAATCTTATTTAGCACTGTGACAGGGACCCACTCACAGATAATGGTAACTACAGGACTATACAAACTGTGACATTACCAAGATACGCTTGCTAAAATATTTTTGTTATAAATATGTACATCCCAAATAACTGTGTGTTGATTCTCCCACCCTTATCCCACTCTTCCGTATCTTTAGTAGCCAAACCTCTGTTTATTTTGGCAACATGTTGTTACATGATTCCATTCCCAAGGCTAAGATTTGTACTCTCTGTACAGCTGATGGACATCCATATCCATATTACATATACCTATCTTCCTACATATAAATATACAACCCTCAGAGCAAGCAATAAGCTCCATGCACCCTGGTGAACCTGCAAAATTACTTTCAGTCTGTGCTAAGTTCTCCACAACAGATTTTTTTAACTAAGGTAGTTTTCAGCATCATTTGTATTAAATCACTTCATCAGTAATAACTTCCCATAAGAATACATCAATCACAAGAAGCCTCCATCCCAAGAAAGGCATTACAATGAGAAGGTAAGGTTTACATAAATGGTCTTCATGCACAGCAAAGGGGAATACCTCAGTCTTTGCTCCTGTTGCTTAATGTTATTTCATTAAATTTAAATCATGAAAGCAAAACAAGGTTCTCACCTCAAAGAACCACTCTGAATCAGTAAACAGTAAGAACTGCTAATGAATAAAACAAAAGTGATTTGTGTTTCTACATATAAAAGCATCCTTGCGCTGAGTGGTTTATAAACAGAGTTACAAAGAAAGCTGTAGCTGAGCTGTGTTGCTTATTTCAGCTGTTTCATCTAGGTGCTATCGGAAAGGCCCTATGCCTCTAGGTTTTTTCTTTACAGGAACAACTCACAGAGACGATTTGGAAAATGAGATAGAGGCAATTGTAGTAACATCTCATCCCTTAGCAGAGACTATATATTCTTCTGAAACACTACTGTATTTTTTTTAAATTAAAGCAGTTAAAAGAACAAATCATACTTACGGTGGAAACACCTTTAAGACATTTTTATTATCTGAGGGGAAACATCATGCACTACTTGATATCTGGATTTTTCTTTTTGTTCCAAACAGAAGGGTTGCGTTTTTAACACATCTATGGACTGCTTCTCATGCTATCTTTCAAATATACAGAACACACAAGTGGTACACTACATCATCTGTTTTTCTATGAGGACATCAAGATGGTTTTACTTATGCTGAGTGAAGACAATATATGAAATTCATGTAGTGTAGATAGACTATATACATTACTCTTGTGTGTGAATGTGTGTGCTTCACCTACACTGATTTGGTAGATGGCACACTGAAAATCCAGCAATATTTAATGCAGTAAGTGGGTAATTTAATGTCCATATTTCAAAGAGAGATAACACGAGCTAGGGAGGGCTCTTCACTGAGATTTTTGGTGTTGTACGCCACACTGTTCCATAACACATTCAGCACATTTCTGAACATCATGCCCAATAATAAACCTCTCTAAAATTTTACAAGAGAAATAAAACTTCAGAACCGGAAAACAGTTCTCACTCCCTGATGATTGCATTTGATTGAAACAGAACTTAAGTGTTTTCTGGTTTGTGTGCTGTTCTAAAATTTCTTCTCCATCTAACTAGGAAATCAAGAGGCACCTGTGTCTGGAGATTGTGTCACTGATCCACTAGTAAACATCCTCTGTTAAGTGATGCTAATGAAGGATTTTTCTGCGCAGCTTGGACATAGGAAGTACAGGAAACACTGAAGATCCTCAAAGGCATACACGTGGTACACTTCAATTAGTTCTCCATCCAAGTACTACTTTTCTTCACAGTATTTGCTAGTTTAATGTTATCACATGATAATTCAAGTAAGTAGCTAAGTGTTACTTCCCATTACATGCAATTTTATTCACATTTTTTGACATTTCCTTCAGATAAAACCCACTTAATAAGCAAGGCTCCATTTTCTTTGTTTGGTCCAGGCTTTTTTGTTTGCAACAAGTTGTTAACTTTTAATTTAAAGATCAGTGGGACATGGCAAAAATCTTTCTCATTCTGAACACAGACTTCTTTCATGACTGCTATGAAAATAAATCATCACGAAATAATACACAAACCACCAAATCAAAAATGGTGTTTACAAGATCACCTGAAAATCAGATACATAAAAGCACCAATACAGGAAGGTTACAAGACTGAATATACTTTTCAAACATGCCCATCACCTCTGTATCTTGGCACAAGCTTTTTAATCATACAATCATATGCAATTGTCGCAGACGCACAGAATATTCTTACAGCAGTTTTCTGCACCCCATTTCTGCAGTTCACTCTATTTATGTATAAACTGCTGCCTTATCTGAAATAATTGAAAAGTCTGAATGAGCAAAATATGAGATGAATCACAACTTCCTGCTCGAAATCAAATGAAACCTGACTTTTGGAGTCATGACCAAAAAGATGCTGCATTGTATAAACTTGTGTTAGCACTCTACTCCTAAGTAAATAAAGATGTAACTTGTCTCCCTTTCAACTGCAACGTTAGAAAGGCTGACAGGGCTTCACAAAACCCTCCTGTGTTAGCGAACGGAAACTCCTAATGAGATTAGTTGGTGTGTGTGCAGACATTACTTAGCCATGACTAAATGGGCTCTCTTCCTGCAGCCAGTGGAAAATTCAGGGAACTTTTTCCCCCTGCAGCATCAGAGTCCCTCTAACCTTCAGCAAATCGAGATCCAAAAACAACTCCACTTTCTCTCGCTTTTTTTTTTTTTTTTCCTCCTTTCCTTACAAACATTTTTTGTGTTTTTTTTTGGTTGTTCGTGGAAACTCTCCACATCGAACAAGGGGTCTTAGGACAGGGGCTGGCTAAGAAAAGCAGGGAGGGGGAGGGCCGGGCAGAATGCAGAAGACTACAAAGGAAACTGTAAAAAAGGAGCAAATACATAAACCTGAGAGGGAGAAAACCACAGAGTTTCTTTGTGAGTTGCAGTGACTCATTTTCAAGATGTTGTCTGCTGCCAGTTTCAAACCGGAAGCGCATGGCAATTAGTCTTGCTGTTTCCAGACAAGCCAGAAACTCTCCCGACACTTCCCCCCCCCCTCTTTTTTAAAGACCCTTCTGCAGTTTCTACGGGAGCATTCCCCTCTCCCTCCCCTCTCTCCACTCCCCCCCAGCCCCACTCGGCGCCGGGGACCCCACGGCGCCCCCGTAGTCCTGACCTGCTCCCGGGCGGCCCCCGCCGCCCCGAACGCCGCTATCACGATGCTGCTCGCTCCGAGCAGGCCCGCGCGGCCCCGGCAGCCGGACACGACCCAGCACCGCCGAGGGAGCTGCTGGCGGCGGGGGTCCCGGGGCTCCCCCCGACTCTCTGCGCCCTGTTGGGCAGCTCACACATCACCCCCCCTCAGCCTCTCCTCACACCCCGGCCCCTCCCGCGCCTGCCCCCCAACACACGCTCCCTCCGCTCCCGGGGACTGGCGGGGCCCCCTGAGGCGGCAGAACCCTCATCCCCCCCCTCCAGCGCCCTCCACCGCACCTCCCTGACCGCCACCCCCTGCCCCCGCCACGGCCGCCCTGTCCGGGCCCGACCCCGGCCCACAACCCCCGGCCCAGTGTGGGGCTCCACGCTGACCTCCGGAGCCGCTCACCGCCAGCCCCGCTGTCCCGCCATTCAGGGGCGCACCGAACCCCTCAGTCCACCGCGGTAGCCGCCGGCCTCCCCTTCCCTCCCCACAGCCCCCCGAAACTTCGCCGGAGTCGGGGCAGGAGCAGCAGCATTTGTACCTACCCAGTGGCTGTGGGACTCTCCGCTCTCTCCGGGTAGTTTAAAGGGAGCCGGGTAAAATCCCCCGGTTCTCCATGCTGACAGTCTTCTGCAAACGCTCTGTTGCTTTTGTAATGAGATCCTGATTTTACTTTTTTTTTTTTACTTTTTTTTTTTCCCTTCGGCCGGGCTGTGTGTGTGTGTGTGTGTGTGTGCGCCCGTGTGAGAGAGCGAGCAGGAAGTCAGAGCAGTCAGACAGAGAGCCGGCTCACTTCCTTTCCTGCATTATTCCCCAGGCGGTTTGCAGTCTGTGTAAACAGGCTTTTCCTCCCCTCTCCCCTCGCTCTGACCACTGATGTGCAGCATGGCTGTAATATAAGACACACACATAGTAAAATGGGTAACGGTAACTCCGCAGACTCGCAGGGAGCTCCGCCGGCTCCCCCGACCTCCACCTCTTCCTGTGCGACAGCCCTGGGGAGGAGCTTCCCGACAGATCAGCACTTGGCCCACCAGCGGCTCTCGGCTTGCGGCGGGATCGAGTGTCTTCCCAGAAGCATAGAATCATGGAATAGCTTGGGTTAGAAGGGACCTTCAAAGGTCCTCGAGTCGAACTGCCCTGCAATGAGCGGGGACATCTTCAACTAGATCAGGTTGCTCAGAACCACATCCAGCCTGGCCTTGAATGTCTCCAGGGTTGGCACATCTACCACACATTTTGTCCCCAAGTGACAGCTGGGAGATGGGTATGAGGTGCTTACAACCAGTGCTTTGTCCTCTCAGCATCAGGAGGGGCCTCAGCGAGGCATTGGCCTTGGTAAAGGTGTCCGTTCTTGTCCCGCCAAACTGGGGGCTCAGCTGCTGGTGAAGCAAGGTGTTGAGTGCCTCCACTTCAGGTCAGTGGAGGTTGAAGGGCTGGTGGTGTGTGGGATCTTGCTGGATGCACTGGCCACCTTCCAGAACTGGACCTCAGGCAGATAGCTAAATATAGAAACAGTGCCCCATTGCACATCATAGATTGAGGGAAATGATATATTAGAAATCAAAGGGTGCTCAAATCATCAAATTCAAGCCAGGTCTTCCAGCTTCACATCATACCTCAAAGGCAGGTCGGTCAGTGGCAGCTGGCTAATTGGGATTTAGGTTATGACCCTCAAATTGTAGACCTCAGATTGAAAGTGTTGGTTTGGATTTATTGAAAGGCATGCATTTCCAGTATTTTGAGTTTGCATCCTTTGTGTCTTCACTTGTGTCTCATACGTCTGCATTGTGTACTTCTAACTTCATTTGGAAATTCTCAGAGTGAGTGACATTATCTTCTCTCTGACCAATGCATCAGCGATGTTCAATGCATAATGATTTAAAATCAGTACCACACAGCTATTTGACAGTCACAAGATTTATCAAATCCAGTCCAATAACTGCAGTTCAGGATGTTCCTGACATGCAGTGACACAGAAGTGATGATTTTTTTTTTTATCACTCCATTGGGATTTTGTTTACAGTGTCATTAGGAATGAAAGCATGCTCTGATGGAATTAAAAAGGTCGTCACAGTTGGCCTGTAAGCATTAGTCAGTAGTATCTGAACAGCTGGCGGTGAGCAAATTGCAGGTCCCTTGTGGAAGTCCATCAGAGTTCTTCCTTCTTGCCTTCTAACATGAAGGAGTGAGAATATGGTACTGGCACAGTAACTTTGTAACTTAAATAATGCCTTTTCAAAGTTATTCTGAATTTTAGAATGCAGATGTGAGCTCTGCTACATCCTCATTTTCTGTTTCCCAAATACAGAATCATTTATATGTTTAATTTGAGACAGTGTATTTTCTAGATCAAAATGCAGTGGACAAAGTCCTTGCTGGAAGCATTAGGACACAGGTATCAATCTTTGTTTGAGAACTACAACTGCAAACCCAGATTTGCAAAACCAGGGCAGGTAGAGGAGCTTTTATGGTGCTGATATGCCATGTTAGACTGATAGCTGGGGGTACTAGCATTGATCTTTCACTTTTAATGTTCATTGATTTTGTGAACAAGGGATGAAGCAGAGATATTCCAGAGTTGCCCTGAATGGTTATTGGTGTGGAGATCTGAGAACAAGCTCTCAAAACCAGTATAACTTCTTTTCTATTACAAAAAGTAAACAACACTATGTCTTTAAGGAGATGTTTAAAGCTTGAAATGTTTCTGATATTTATTATGCTGTAACTTGGCTGACAGCACTGGAATTTCTTTGACAGCACTTTTGTCTAGCTAGTGAGGTAGAAACCTAACTCAAGCTGCTGGAGGATGGATGACCACTGGAAGAGAGCTCTTCACATTACCCTACAGATGCTGGAGAAGAAAGTGCAGAACTTGTTTAATGGAATAAAGCCATCAGGATATGCTGGATATACAAGTAATTCCAAAAGCTCTGATGGATGTGGAAGAAAATGGGAGATCTTGGCCAGGGCTACTGATTCTAGCATTATGGATGTCATTGGGAAAATACTTTTTGAAATTATATCTATGTTCTGTATAACAGCACTGTACTTAACAAAATGGTTGCTAAAACTCTCGTCTGCAGTATCTGCCTGACTAATCCTTACAGATTATTTTATGCAAAAGTACAAAAGGGTGAATCAAGAAAATTGCAGGTTTGCATTGTGTAAGAGCGTTTTTCTTCTGCAAAAGCAATTTCACTCAGAAAACCTGTTTGTCAACGTAGTCATAAAAATGCCTTTTTTTTTTTTGTTAGTAGAGTTAATGTCTGTGTCTCAATTGATGTCCATTCATCAGCACATATTATCATTACAACTGTTATTTCTAAAGTCCGAGTCCTGTCCTCAAGCTGTGAATCCTTGGGGCTTGGAAATTGTTGTTCCTTGCTCAGAGTTGGTCCGGACAACAGATGTTGCACTCATAAAGGACTAAGTGTAACTAGAGACAGCTCCCCTTCAACAAGTAAGGCAGGTTACTGCTGCTGAAAGACCTAATCCTGTGGGTTAAGGCGATCCTTGAACAAACATGTGCACCCAGGATGTCTCTGTGTCCTGTTTATCTAAGGATAGTAGAGTTTGTAGAACAGCCTATGTTTATAAACCTGTCTTTCTGTTGAAAAAAAAAAATCACCCTAAAGCATTCTTGAGTGTAGTGACTATAATTCTGCCTCATTTTTATTAGATTACATCTATTAAGAAACCAGGCTTTGTCTGTCCTTTCAGATTGTTTCTACCATATTTTTAAATCGTTCATAAATCTCATGTGCTGCTGTAATTAACCAATCTAAAAGAAGGAAACAAAAAACTGAAGGCAGATTTGCTGTGTTCCAGATATCTCTTTAAGCTCTTCAGGCTGAGGCTGATATCTGTGTTGGTGTAGGTTTTTTGTGTAATTTCACCCTGAGCCTTGAGTCCCACTATAATTAAGATACTAAATTAAATTAAATAATTATATTGTCACTTTGTGGTACACAATTTTCCTTAAATGTATATAGATGCTTATAATTATGTGTAATTATCAAGAACAAAGTTGAAAGCAGTTGGAAATAATTGTTTTATTTAATATTTTAATTGCAAATCCATTTAATGAGTATATATGTTGTCTCACCCTCTCTAACCACTTTGTATTTCTTTCTATGTGACAGACGCTGCAGTGAAGAGGCTTGAGATTTGTGTCTGCCTCTGTGACAACCAACACAATGGGTTCTGTGGGAGAATCACTCGTAACCATTCTTCTCTCTTATTTTCTACTAATTCTAGCTTGAATTACCGCCTGCCAGACTACAGGGGGATTTCCAGGGGATTTTGAAAGTGGGTATATAGAAACTAATTACAGGAGCTGGAATGACAGCCTAATTCATGTAGGATTCTTGGTTGCCCTTTACAACATACTGTTTAAATGCCTTGCAAGTGTTGCATCACAATTGACGAATATTCCTCTAGCAGGTTTGGCTTTTCTCTTTCACACTTCCATGTAGCTGGACAAACATGGACTTCAGAGCCAGCAACTTCATTATTGCAAAAAATCCCAGGGGATCCATACTGCTCACAAAGTGGTCAGGTCCTCAGTTTTATCTCATCTCACAGCCAGCTTCACTGGCAAGAAAAGTGCTGTCTGAAATACTGTACAGTGCTACCTCCAGGGTGTAGCCTGACTGTAAACCCATGGAAACTCAACTGCACATTGTTCCCTGACAAGCATTATTTCTTCCTGAGTTTCTTGCTGAGCTATCTAGAGTAAAATTGTGAGCTTTGGAAGAGATTTTAGATGGCAGTCATCAACAGAACTGTGTTTGCTGTTGAGAAATCTCTTGTTCAAATTTGGATCAGATGAGTCAGTAAAATAATTACATGTCATCATCAGAAGGTTCAAAACCTCATGCCACACTTTCCGGAACAAAGAAATTCTGCAAGTTTTAACCTAAACTATTTTCTGTCAGAAGCAGGAGATGGGTAAGTATTTCTTCACACCGTGAAACAAGTATCCTGTACAGATGGTAGGACCTTGGCAAGAAAGCGGGAGCCTCTTTTATCCTCCCAGGGACTTCTGTTTTCCTCCAGGACCATGCTGCAGTCCCTTGTGACAGGGGCTGTGAATGAGAATTACTGCTGGGTTGCAATTAGAAATCTGCCCTCAGTTTGAGGAAATGATGTTTTGGAGACCCCAAGGATTTCTTCCTTTCCCCTACCCACCCCCGGAAGGCTGTGGTGCTTGATCAGGAAGGAGCATTTGGGGGAAATTACTGCTTTTACACTCCTCTTCCTCTGGCACATTTTTGCTTTCCTGAATGTTTTGCTTTCCCTGTATGTTGTGGAAGAAAGCACATGACCCAACATGTTTGAAGTAAAAGCATCACTTGCATGTACAATTTCATTAGGTTTGCCTTCTTACTGAAAGATTTATAAGGAATTGCCTTCTGTGTGCAGTTTAATTGCCGATGATTTTTTGTCATTTAAGGAACATCGTGTTGCTGTGTGTTGAAGGAACCTATAGCACCTAAATGAGCAACCCATGAAAACAGGGAAAGAGGATTCCAAGAATCTTTACATAACCATGAGGACTAAGCTAACTGGAAAGTTTAACTATTTCAGAGGTCACTGTGCTTCTCTTATATCTTTCGATCTGTTTTACTGCAATTTCTTTTCCAAGCTAATTAATTAAAGGTCTGAGCTAGAACTTTAGTTACATTTTATTGGGCTCTCTTTTTTATCCTGTCTCCAATCTGCCTACTTTATTCTAACCTAATCTCTAAATATAACTTAACTAAGGTGTTTCTACTGCAAAATATCACTGTAGCATCTGAACATAATTAAACCGCTTTTACTGTTCTCAGGTGCTTTTGTTCAACTGGAGCGCAGCTCACTGCCACTTCTGTTCAGCCCACACTAATTCTAACGTTTTTGGATGATGAATGATCTTATTTTCAACATGTGACCTTATAGCTTTTACGTTTCCCAATATGACACAAACTTTAGGCACATTTCTACTTAATAATTCTCAGTTAGGTGTAAATGACAATATTCTTTTCTAATTACTGTATATTTTATTATGATGTTCCAATGATTGTATTATCGTGTTTGTAGTTACAAATTAATTATGCATGTTCTTGATGCATTTTTTGTAATAAAATCATATTATGCATATATTATATATATATTACATTTTCTTAAAGCCCTCCCTATTCTCATCCTCCATAGCCATGATTATAAGCCTCATATAAAAGGTGCTTTTGAAAATCAAATAAATCTTAAAAATATCATTGCATTTTAAAAGTCAAAACTAACTCTTTAACCAATGACTGGTGCAGACCAGAAAGTACATGTGTTATGTGTTTCTTATGGGAAATTACTTCTGTCAGCATAATTGTAGCTGCCTTCTGCTTACTAGAAAATCCTTTTTCTAAGTCACATTTCACATTACACAAAAAAGTTGAAAAATGAATGTGCCATAATGCCTTTGCTGTACATGTGCACGTGCACTCATTTTTCTTGGTGCATGTTAGCAGTGAGAGACTTCAGAAAACAATTCAAAGCTTATAAGTTAGGACCCTGGTATGAGTGATTCAGAGGTGCCCACCTCTCTGCTGACTCTTCAGGAATCCCAGAAAGCTTCCTCAGCTAACTCAACTGCCCAGGTTATGTGCTTGAAGTTAGACTACATAGATATCCCTTAGATTTATATTCTGCCTTCAGTACAGCTGAAATGGGGAATCGCTTTTCAACTGTCTATGAAAGGGGTTTATTAATTTTTTTTTTTACTGTACATTTAAACTACAAGTATGAAAAGCTTTCAGGAGATACATCTAAGTTATTTAAAAGTGACAACGTTTGATCCTTCTAAAAAAAAAATCAGGTAATGTAGGCTTGCAATGCAAACTTTATCTTGTTACTCCAAAAAATCCCATTTCATACATCTTTCATATAATGATTTGCTCTATATTAGATCAGGAATGGTGTCCTGCCTGTATCTTAAATATCCATGTTGAAAAGCTGATACCTATTTGCCCACCTGATACCCTTTTATCACATACTAGTAGCAGTTACAGTTCTAAGAAGATTGCTGATGTGCAGCCAAAATTACAGTAACATGCATATTGCCTTGGCTGCTGTTGTTCACTCTTGACTGGGTGTTATCAAGAGATGCCACATTTACACTGAAAGGTTTTTTCGTACAAACTGTAGGCTCCTTCACTAGACTTAGGCTCTGGTTATGGATAACCACACTTAGCAAAAGACTATAAAAACAAGCCTAAGTCCATACTTAATAAACAAGTTCTTAGAAGTTAGCAATGTGCTCTTATGTTGTGCATAACACAAAATAAAGTCAGCAACCACAAATCTATAGAAATAGCTAACATGGCTGTATCACGCCACTGACATGCAGTAAGGCATGGAGGCTCCATGCGTGAGGACAAGTTTTAGCCTATCATCCTTTCATCCACATTTCAGCTGCATGCAACACCAGATTTAAATACATTCCTAAGCTTTGCTGAAGCAAGATCTTACATCCTTATGTAAAGGTGTTGAGGTTATGGCAAATTTCTTTTGACTTCAGTGGGTTTCAATCAGGGATTTATTGTGGAAGTTGCTTTCAGGGGGTCTTTGGTAAAAGGCCAAGTTCCTTCAAAGATCTACACAGATTACAGTATCAACTTGTTAGTCTGACACTCGCTCATTCTGTTAAAAGGAGGATGCTATGCCGGATAGATGATTTCTTACATTGGTCCATGTGATATAGCCTTTATAATTCATATTAAAAATGGCTTTAAGATATTATTGCTAGAGAAATTGTAAAACTACATACACATAATAATGTGTAGTAAACTATGCTGTAATATGAGTGTCTTTAAACATTTTAAAACGAAATGTTATAATCTAATGGTAATTTTTTTGGATGCTGTTTACGTTTGAACTTTTCTCCGTTTTCCTGTAGAAACTTCCGTATCCTCTTCCTGTGTCCCTACAGAGTTTTGTACAATGCAGAACAAGAAATGCTACAGGGATTGTGCTCCACCTTTCTCCTTCCTGCTGGGATATCCTTTCTGTAGAGAAACGAAAAGCATGTAATATTTAATTAAAAATGCTATATTATTCTTAATCTCAGTAATTTTCTGTTATCTACAGCATACCAAGCTGAGTTACATTGGTTGCAGAAGTACACCACTATTTTCACATTTTTATGACATACAAGTTTCTCAGCCAAAGGTAGCTAAAATCTATGACAAAGTTTCTTGTTTTCCAGAGTCTTATCAAGGGTTCATGTCTGAGCCAAACAAGACAAGAGTGGGTTGGGTTTTTCTTTTCATTGTTTCGACTGAATTAACAGGAAGAGGGGAGTGCTTTACCTGTCTGACACTAGAGCAATATTCATTAGCTCCCACTTTTCACTTGTCTGTAAGTCCAGACTCTGTCTGCATCCTTGTGGGAGTTGTACGGGAATTTCTTAACTCTTGGTAATAAATAAGGAAATTAATAAGGACCTCAGCTTTAATTCATTCTAAAATTCAATCCTTACAATAAAATAAAGGAACAGGGCTTTAAAAGCTTAGTTAATGTTAATGAACCATTTTCCCAAGAAGTCAGTGTAAGCTTTTACCATTGTTCTTAACTCTGTATGTTGGAAGCCTACACACGTCAAATGCAAATGTATATATGTGTGTTTCTCATTCAGATCATTTAGAAGTTCTTCCTCAGCAATAGCAATAAGGCACAATGGTGGTCAAAATGGAAGAGAATTATTCTGTAGTCTGGTAGACAGGAAGGTTGGAAAACAAACTAACTATTCATTTCAAATGAAGTTTCTGTATGTCAAATAATAAATTATCCACAGAGCTGTGAATTGAAATAATGCAAAAAGAGAGAGACTTAAAAATATGCATATGTTTCGGACAATTTGGTGAAATATTTACCAAATAATAGGAAGTAGATATTTTAAAGTTTACATTTACAGAACAAAACTCCTCCCTCTGTGAGAGTGAGATCTCCTGAGTTAAAGTTTCTTAGAGCTGTCAATCTTTGGTTTTCCCCTCACCTTTTCTGACAATGTATATATTTTATTGGCTTGCATAGCTTTCTTCTTGTGCTAAATACAACAGGCAAACAGAATAAGGGGAAATGTTCTGACTTGTAGGAAATAAATAGTATGAAGAATAAAATAAGGATGTAGGCAGCAAAATTCATTATTTAAAAATTTTGCCTTTGCTGATTACCAAGCTAAAAATTATGTGTCAATTTAACCTTCATTTTATCATACCTATTTATATTGCAATGTTCTTGCCTGACTTTAATTCTATAAAAATTATTTCTTTAATAAGTAACTTAGCACAAGGCTAACACAAGGCAAGGAACGGTCTCTAAAAAAAAGCCCCTGTGTTTAGAACTGATACAATAATGCTGAACATTAAGGTGAGAGTGGACATTTTTAAGCAAATTCCAAGATCACACTTAGCAGAGATAAATACACTTTTGCATGTTACAAACATTTATGATTGTGTTAGAGCTTTTTTCTTTTGTGGTAATGGATTTGACTCCAATTCCAGTTCTGCCCAGGCTCCTTCATGTATAAATAGAACTGTAGTCAAATCATTGGTGTTCCTCTGAACTTTTTATTGAGTTAATTAGGGACAATTTCAGACACTTTTTGATGTTTCAGAAATAAATATTGGCTTCCCAATTTCAAAGAGGCAAAAAGTTCTTTAGCTCATTTTTTCACAGAAATGAGTCGTCATCACAAGCAGTGTGAGTGGAGGTGAGAGAACCTGTATCTGTGTGACTGTAGACATACTTACACACTTTGATGTGTTTGTATGGTGTCTGCCAGTTCTCCCTGATAGCAGGTAACCCAGCTTTCCCATTTCAGTCAAATTGACAGAAATACTCTCAAAAGTCCAACCAACGTTACTCTAAGTTCTACAAAAATTCTGGGAAATCAGGAGGAAGAGTAATTGAGCTCCACAAGCCATGGACACAAGTTAGTCCACATGATGATAAATGCCTTAATCATGTGATTAGAGTCAACAGGAGTTTGCTCTTATCAGGCACCAAAAAACACAGCCAAAATATGTAAAACCATTATGAAAACAGACTTTATTATCTCTTCCTTTCTGGAACAAATAGTTGTTTTCCACAGCTCCACAGAGATATGAACACTTCTCTTCTTGTCCAACATACACAAGATGCTACTAGGAAAGATTGGACTGTCTTGCGGGTCAGTTTTATGCCAGTTACAGGTAATAGTCTTCAGCTTGCTTCTACGTGGTTCTATCTTTTGTCTTTGATCTTTCTGGTTCTCTTGAAAATCTTGGTTTACCTATCATAGCCTCATGAAAACACATTTCAGAAGGTACAGATAACTGTGTTCTGCTCTCTGAATTAACCTCAAAAGCAGTGCAAACTTTTAAAATATCTTCCTCATAGCTTACAGGAGTCTTCTTTCCTTGAGAGCATCATTGTAAAATTGAGTGTGCTAGTGATCTTAACAAGCACAACATTTGTTAAAACCAAGGTGAAAACTTGACAAAAACAAAAGAAATGTGTACTTTAGCCTAATTTATCAGTTCTATTTCTGATCAGCTATATTAGATAAGATAGTCTTAGCTGAGTTTTATAGAGGAAAAAAAGTATAAGCAAATTCCTTGGTGAAGAGCTTGCTTCAGTCTCCAGAGTGTTCTCTTATTGCACAGCCAGGCAGCTAGTTTTGAACCAGTGGCTTTCTGAACTAGTTCCCCCAATTACCTGTATGCATAAGGCTGTAAACTCTCTTCTAGGCCTGTAAACTTTCCTCTAGAGCAAGCAGAAACCCTTATGTCACCAAACCAGCATTAGTTAAAATGGAGATACGAGATATGAAGGTGGTTGGTTTTGTTTAATGCTTATGTTAGCACATTTTTCATAGAATCATTGAACAGTTTGTTTGAAAGCGACCTTAAAGATCATCTAGTTCCAAACCCCCTGCCAGTGAACAGGGGATGCTATAGGGATGCTGGGGAGAGACTCTTCATGAGGGACTGTAGTGAGAGGACAAGGGGTAACGGGTTCAAACTTAAAAAGGGGAAGTTTAGATTGGATATGAGGAAGAAATTCTTTAAGGGTGGTGAGGCACTGGAATGGGTTGCCTAAGGAAGTTGTGAATGCTCCATCACTGGTGGTGTTCAAGGCCAGGTTGGACATAGCGTTGGGTGGCATGGTTTAGGGTGAAGTGTCTCTGCCCTGGCAGAGGGGTTGGAATTAAAAGATCTTAAGGTCCTTTCCAACCCTAACTGTTCTATGATTCTATGATTCCATGGAAGACATTTTACTGAAGGTAAAGAGCAACCTCCTGAAAGTTTAGCAACTATTTCAGAGCCTTCATTTTCAGCTGTCTTTGTTCACTTAAACCTCATTACAAGCAACTCCAAACAATTATTTCTTCACCCCAGAAAAATTGTTTCATAGTTTGATTAAATTAAAAAACATATATCTATATCAGTGTTTCTGTGAGGATTTGATTGATGTAAAGGCATGGCAAAAAGATGAGTGCTCTGCATAATTCTGAAAACAGTGAAGCCAGATCATGACTTGTGTCTCCTGTGGGACGTAACCAAGTTGGGCATTTACCATGGTGCCGAAAGGGTTTCCTTCCTCTTCCCTGTACTTCCCCAATTAGCATGATCTGCAAGACCTCTGTGCACTCAAGGGCCACATCGCTAAATCACTGCAGTAAGTCATACTTAGAACAGGGCTGCATCTGCCTTTCCAGGTTCCACAGTCCTCTCTTCCATTTCTCTCTCACATGCTAAAACCTTCCTTTGGGGCCTAATGCTTTCCTCAGTTGAGCAGAACAGCTGTCAAGGGAGTTTGTGAAGAAACAAAAATGAATCACAGGCTAAAGATTAATAATCTGGAAACAGATGCCCTTGAGGATGTGTGGTATAGTAGAAGAAACAGCAACTTTTATGATGCCTGTCTTTCTCCCAGCACGAATCACCTCTTGACTTGCCTCACTGCAGCTTTGCCAGCTTCTTTTAAGGTAGGTCTGCCAGTTTAGAGACCTCTAGGCAAAAAGAAAATCTGGAATTGTAGCATTTCAGTCCTTTTTAATAAGTTGTACTGCTCACAAAACAGCTTAATTTCCATGGAGCTCTATCAAAACAGAGTTGGTGCCTTTTTTCCAAGATGCATGTTGTTTCATCACTTCTCTTTAAATCTCTGCATAACTGTTGAGTGGGATGAAAGAAGGAACTGAAACATTACAGATGGCATGGCAAGGATGCCGGGAAGTGATGAGCAGCTATTGATAATGGTTCTTTGCTTCAGGAATGGAGAACTTACTTAACTGTTCCAAGATCTTTGCTGAGCTTGGAGAATATTTTATTAAGAGAATATTATCTTGCAGTGATTTGCAAATCACTGAATTGTCACCCTTCTCAGGTCTGGAGAAAAAGGGAGGTCATTTGCCTGGAAAATATGTATTTGTACTTACATGAGGAGGGAGTGGAAACTCAGGTGTCAAAGTTTGGGCTGCTGGCATTATCTGCTAACCTTTTCAATTAAGTTGCTTAGAAAGGGGAGGGCAATCTCTGCTGGTAAGGTATCAATCATCCTGTCACTATAACAGGTATATGCTATTTGAGTGACTTCAAGCAAGACTCACACTGTCTGGAGATGACAAAGAGTCAGCTTTCTGTGACATAAGAATAGGATTCTTCCAGAGTATAGAAGAGAAAATATCAAAGATGGAAAGGACACAAAAATAATTTAAATTTATTATTTCTAGGTTTTTTTGTATGCAGCATTAAAAAGTTCTACACTGAAGAGCACATTTAACAAAGAAGAGAGGAAAGGAGAGGATAGGATTTGAACTGTGTTCTGTTATATCTAACAGCTTACACTGTATACACACTAATATCCCAAATCAGCAGCTATACCTTCAAATGTAGCTGCTTGAGAGCTTATACACCCAACAGAAATTCTGTGTGCACTCTAACTTTAGTGCTTATGCACAGGGTTGCTTTGTACTTATTGTGTTGCTATTTGAGATTACAGTACACTACTGGGTCCAACATTATTGGTTTGTTAGGTAGGAACCGAGCAAGCTTAGAAATGTCTGTTTTGGGCTTTCATCATTGCCTCAGATGTTTCAGAATGACCTTGTATTGATATGCCAAATGTACTGAAGAATTAGAATCTGTACCTGTGTGTGTAAACATCTTACATGTCTTGAAATTTTGAAGAAGAAAAACAGGTAACAGTCAACCCCCTGATTATTGTCAAATACATACTTGGGATGTTTTGGGGGAGCTTGTATTTTGAACATCAAAGTTCACTGAGAACGAAGCTTAGTTTGCTAGTGGGAATAGCTGTGTGTGCGAAGTATTCAACAGATAAGGATGAAGCCTCTGACCCCACTTTTTGTCTGAGTGGCTTTTCAGGTGTGGCTTTTATTTTGTTATTCCTTAAAATAGTGAGAAAAAACAGTTTATATTATACTTGTTAAATTTATTAACTTATAGATCTCATTGGGATGAATCTTATGCTTAGCAGATCACTTGTACAATTTTCTAAACCTTTCAGCTTGGAAACACCCCACACACTGTGGTAGGGTCTTTGTGATGTTAATATCTGGAAACTTCAAAGTAGCCTTAGTCTCTGATTCATAAAAAATAATCATCCTTTTAAGTAGCATGATGATTAGCTGCAGATAATACTACAGCCTCCTTAGGGCCAGAATTCAGCAAGAAAATTCTTGATGGAGATAGAAGGTCATCTTTCAAAATCACTTCTATTTTTTTTCACCTGTGATGCAGAGATTTCCTTTGGCTAGCTAGGATTATTTTGTTTGCTTTCTTCAAGTCATGTCAGTGGTTTTTGGCTTCTTGAAATCCTTGCTCACTTTGTTCTTTTTATTGAAAGTTTCACACCTATGATGCTGTATTTTCACCTTATTTTTCACTTTTTAAAATATGTTGTTTTCATATTTTGAGAACATATCAAGGCTTTCTTTGCCAAAAAAAAAAAAAAAAAAAAAAAAAAAAGAAAGTTTTACAGGTGTGGGTTTTATTTTATATTCATGTTTAGATTTCCTTCACATCTGTTTCTTTTTTGCAAGTATTCTGAGGGAATACTGCACTTTGCTTGCTTTTTTTTTTTTTTTAATAAAAGCACTCAAATTCTGTTCCTATGTAATTCAAATTCATGTTCAGCTATCTGAAAAATAAAATTCAGTCTCAGCTCATTCTTGTTTCAAAATAAATAACACTATGGTTTTAAGAGGCAGACAGGAAGTTATGCCCTTTTGACCCAAAGAACTAAGAGGAAGGTTGGGAGGAAGATGATAAAGAAAAAGCAAAGGAGGGCATGATATGCATGCACTGGTCACAGATCTTTAAAGTTTTAAATTATCCCAGTAGGAAGTATTTGGGGAGCAATCCCAAGCAGAATGTGGAAGCATGTTCTAGTCCACCACACTGCTCTTTTTCTCACTGTCCCCTGGAACCACAGCTTGGATATAGCTATTCCAGCACATTTCATAAAAGATGAGGGTGCTGTGATCCTTTCAGTGGGTTCTAGTTGGAATTAGTGTTTCTGTGCACTAAATGCTTCTGAGCAATTATGTCAGTCTAGGAAGTGCACGTTAGGATGGAAGTGGAAGCCTTAGCTACAGAGATACTTGAGATCATGATTCCCTTTCTGAACCTTCCTCTTCTTCACTGTCAGTCATTTCATCATTTTCTTCCTTTTATATATATATTTCTCTATCTTGCAGCTTTTCTTCCTTTGTATTTATTCTTTTTATGCCTTCCAGACCTCTTGATAATCTTCCAATGCCTGTTGGAAAGGGAAGGGACAAAACTTATCTTTTTCCATTCTGAAGATGAAAAGCCAAAGGATGCATGCAAAAAGGTATAAAAAGATAGAAGGAAGGATGGCTGTTGCTGTGTGAGTCTTCTCTGCTTCCACTCTTCTGAAAAGGCTTATCCTTGGAGAGCCCAGCATGATCCTGGGGACCTGGGAGAGGAAAGGGCTCTGAAACTCTTGCCTGAAATAGAAATCAGGTAATTGAATCCTCCCTTTATCCCACAGGAACCTGAGGATGAATGGGCATGCACAGCAAGTGTGATGGCAAGGCAAGAAATTAGAAATAGTCTTGTGGAGGAGGAGGCTAAAAGAGAAGAATGAAGAGGGCTATCAGGGCTACAGTTTACACATCTCCTTGGTGTGCAGAAGGACAAGGAAGGCAATTAATGGCTCTGACCCTGCTTGCATTGGCCAGAAGATACAGCTGAACAGTGAGATAAGTTACTTCCACTGCTGGGCGGATGAGTACCTGGGGAGGAAGTCTCACTGCCAGACCATCCCAGAGCTCCTTCTGGCTTCAGACAGCTGAGTGCAGACTCAGAAGTGCCTGGCTAGTAAAGCAAAGTGACAAATTGTATATAGGCCTTTCTCATAAACTCAATGAAGTTTTCAAAGTCTATGTCATGACATCTTGTGCCTTGCTCTAGATTTTTCTTAGTGAGTCAAACACCTGGTGCAAATAATTATCTGCTGCAGTGTAATTAAAACTTTTTCCAAACATCTCAGACTTTTGAATTTGTTACATTTATATTTATTAAACCAAACTTTCATACATCTTTCATATATGGATTGAAGTGTTACTGGAGCATAGATTTTCAGGCACTTACGCCAGACAAACGTGAGCTTAATAAATGTCTGAATATTGTGGTGAAATTGTGGCAGAGAAGAATTCAGTCCAGCCTCTTCAGAATCCAAAAATATATAGGCAGCTATAATAACCTTACTTCATACTTGCATGGATAGATGAACACTTGTTTCTCATGTGACTTCATTCTTGTTGATCATATTTGACAGCTTTTACATATACTTGTCCACTTTATATCTTCCCAATGCATTTGACAATGAACAAAATGTAAAGTTGCTGGCACGGTGAATTGTATGTTTCCACTTAAATCTTCATTCATCATTGGGTTCTTTTGTTTGGTTTCTTTAGAAATGTCCCAGTATTTTGCTTACTGTGTTTGCAGTGTACCTGTACTTTATGCTCTTTCATTTCCTTTGTCTAGCACAAGATGCTCTAATTCCACAAAGTCCCAGGGAAAGTAAAAGAAAGGGAGAAAAAATGTTAATTTAGGGAGACAATCTTCTCAGTGTTTTATCCCAGCATCCTGTCCTCCTGCTGCTTTTTACATGACCTTTTGCACTGCACAGAATTCATTACTATTGTAAAAAACAGGGGGTTGTTTCTCACAAAATTTTAAGAAACCATGCCCTCTTTTGAAGTAGACAGGATTCACAAAATGGCAAAACCATGCCTTCTTCTAAAGCCTTTTCATTCAGCAGCAAGTTAGCTAATTAGACCCTCTTAACAAAAACACCCTAGGAATAACACTGAGCAGAAGGACAGGAGAAAATATCGTGATTGGTATTTTATGTACTTTTTCACTGCAGGACAGCACAGGAACCTTAACCAGGTCAAGACTGCTTTGTATCTGTCAGGTGCTGTGCACAATAAATAGCAGTTCCTGCTTCAGGAAACATGAAATTTGTACATATATTTATAGCTAGGTTTGTGGCCCCATGGTAACTCATTTTGTGCTTGCCTCTACAAATGCTAGTGTAGCACCCAGAAATGTTTGTTGCAGGACACAAACACCTGTGGTTTTCCCCAGGCTGAAACTCTATATAGTTTCACTTCCCCAGAAGAGTAATAGCACCTTAGTGTAAATGGAGTGGAGTAAGACCCTAAACACTGAGTTCTGTAACTGAAAGAGACTTTATACATATACATGTTTACTGAAAGGCCTTTCAAAGAGGCATAATTATGCAGGCATCTCTGTGCAATTTGACTGTGTCAATGCTAATATTAGAAAGCACTTATTCTGTGGGTCAGATGTATTGCTGCAGTGTGCAGTCCCTTGCCTGCCTGTCCGTAATAAATCACTCTACAGAAGAGCTAGACTAACCTGTATCTGTCTCAGATTCTTTAATTGCAGGCCACAAACACTGATAGAACCTAAAATGTTTGCTCTGTCTAGACTGAGTGGAGGAACGGAGGCGCGCGCAGATTGCATTTGGTCTTCAGGGAGTACCTTCTGCTCCTTTTAAGGAGGCCAAGTCTACAAACAACACCAGAAATCTCAGACTGTGTACAAAAGCAACAAATGTAATAAATGGTTCCTTAAAACTCACTTAAATTAAAAATCACTTAGATTAATATGAAATAATCAGGTTTGAGGGTGTACTTTCAGTCTGGAAGAGCATTTAGCATCTCTGGGAAATGCTGGGTCAACTGTCCACCCACAAATAGGAGTAGGAGGTGGGACACTGCCACCTTCCTTGTCCCGTCCTAGAGGGGTATGGTTGTCCACTCACTGAAAGGATCCAAGAAGGTGCAAAGGCTGTCATCAGAGACGCACCATGCCATCCTGTCTCCAGCATCCCTCCCACACTCCCAGCTGCTGCAAGGACAAGCAGAACCACCCTCTCCATCCAGCTGACAGGGGTGAATCTGTGACCTGAATTAGCAGCCAGTGATCACATTGCTGCTGCGAGGTTTCTTCCTGCAGACAGGCAGCTGTGAGGAGGGATGTGAGGCCACATCTCCAGGGGACAGGGGTAAGGAGGTGAGGCCCTGCAGGCTGTGGTGTGAGCAGGGCTGCTGTGTGGCTCCCTCCACCAGGAAGCTGGGCAACATATTTTACTGGAGTTACATTAAAAATGGCAGCCAAGGACAAGCACTGGGGTATTTGCAGTCCAAAAGCCCCATGGCACCCAGAGCTTTGGGTGGCAGGAATGGGCATGCTGGGCTGTGAGTCAGCCTCACTCTCCTCAGCAAGCCTATGGCCACTGTTTGAGGGGGGCAGTCACCATCTTGAATCACAGGGCAAGCCTCAGGCCTGGGACGTGTTTCATGTCCATGCTTGTACTGTGTGCTGGTGGCTGGGGTGTCTGTCACAGTGCCTCAGCTCTTCTTTGTGGAAATGTGCTTTCCATTGAAAGGAAAAGGTCACTTTCTAGATCCCAATGTGACTAAAAGGCTCAGGAGCCAGCAGGCATATGAAAACAACTCAAAATACAGTTGATTTGAAGGGAGAAAGACATTTCCTTCAGAAATCTCCATCCCAAAGAAGGCTAATGCATGATTCCTCCAAGGTGGGGTGGGCCATGCTGTGGCTGTACAGCATAAGGCAAAGGGGCCTTCACCTTATCTACATCAGAGTCTGTAGTACTAAGACAAAGGGTAATGGGCTCAAATGTGAACAGGGGAAGTTCAGGTTAGATATAAGGAAGAAGTTCTTTACTGTGAGGGTGGTGAGACACTGGAACAGGTTGCCCAAAGAATTGACAAATGCTCCATCAACTGACAGTGTTCAAGGCCAGGTTGGACAGAGTCTTGGAAGACATTGCCTAGTGTAAGGTATCCCTGCCCATGGCAGGGGGGCTGGAACTTGATGATCTTAAGGCCCTTTCCAACCCTAATGATTTTATGATTCTGTGATTCCCTGAGCTGAAATGTAGCTGCCACCCCACTGCACTGAAGCAGTGAGGCAGTGGACAGAGATGCAAGTGATAAAACGGTGCAGAGGCTGCTTGTGGTTTTACCTGGCATCCATCTTGGACACACACTGTGAGCATGGAGACACTCCTCTGGCCAACTGTCGCTTTCCCTGTGATTTCCACCCTGAAGTCCCCAAGGGCTTTTCTAAGAGTCCTCAAAGCAGTTGTTTCCGGGCAGTAGCAGCAACTGTGGGAAAGCACCCCAATGGGAGAGCTCCACACAAATCAGCACCCCTGAGCCGGCCTCCTCACTGCCCCAGTGCTCCTGCCTGTGCTGGCCACCAGCACCAGCCACAGTGCCGCCAGCCACCATGGGGGCCCCTCACACCACAGCTGAGCTGGAAGCCAAAGGCAGGAATTCCTGACTTGGCTAACCTGAATCCAAACAACTGAGATTAGGAATGAAAAAAAAAAAAAAAAAAGGAACACCCACCCCCCCCAAAAAAAAAAAAAAGAAAGAAATAAAAAAGCAGTTAACTCTTTTCAACTGAGTTAATAATTGATCCTTTTTCCAGTCTTGACTCTGTCTGGGAATAGGAAGCAATGCTCCTGAAAAATCTTTGAGACACTCTTCTCACATGTTGCCTTGGCCCATGAGGGTCAAAGAAAGCTGCTACCTTTGATGCCCAGGGCTGCTCATCTTATAAAAACACAAGCACCAGCGCTGTCCTCAGAGGCCAGGATTGACAGGCATCAATCTGGAGAAGGCTTTAAAGGGTTACTGGGCTGCAAGAGGGAAGGGTGGGGAGCGGAAGGAGCGGGGGAACTGAGGCTCTCTTACAATCGTCAGATCAAGTCACAGGGTGGGGGAGGATTTTCCAGATCCTTTGACCTCAGGGTTGGGGAGTGAAAGGAAGAGGAAGCACATTTACACAGATCCTCTGTCCGAGCTTCCTCAGGGAGGGGTGCGGGCCTCCTGGCCTTTTGCTACATGCAGGGCCATGCACACACATACACACAGCTAAATAAACACAGGAATGAAGTTCAAAGTAGACCTACAGCAGCAAACCTAATCTACAGGAACCTGCTATTAACACTTGTGTTCACCAGCCCCTCATATCTTAAACGTTAAGTGTTTAACCAGTCGTAAAAGAAAGTACTTGCTGGGTACCAGGAATACCTTGCAGTCCTATAGCATTTTCTAAGATTTTTCAATCACCTTATGAGCCAATAAGCCTGACTATGCCTTTGGGTAGGCACTTCAGAAGAGTCAGAGAAGTAGGGAAACTGAGGCATAAGCCGTAAATTAGTTGGTTTGGTCATTTGGGAGCCCTGTGGTTGAGCTTGGCAGAGAGCAAAGACCCCGTAGATGCCCATCACTTACTTTGCTCCTGATCCAAACAAAGCCCACTGAAAGCACCTGGAGATTTTTACTGACCTTAAATAGGCTTTGGTTTAACCTCTTCTGCTACAAAGACATCATCATTTGTGTTTTATAGGACATCTGTCCTGCAGAACAGATGTTTGTACCCTCAGTACTTTTAGACATATATTTAGAAATAGGCATGAGAGAATCTCATTTCCCCATTTTACTTTTCCCTCATGAAGTGATTGTCAGAAGTAGCAATTTAAAGGTTTATTAACAATGCAATTAAATTAAATATCTCCTGGTTTTCTCTTTCTCCTGGGTGTGTTTTTTGTTTGGTTGGTTTTGGTGGGTTTTGTTTTTTGGGTATTGGGTTGTTTTTTTTTCAGTTTTTCTTCTTTATTTTTTTTTCAAGCTACAGGAAACATTCATAAGGGTCATTTTAGATTAGACACAGTATTCAGTCACCCTCCCTACAGTAGATTTTAAAGAACAATTAGGACATTATAACTGTGAAGAGGCACTCAGATCTGCAAAATTGCTCAGTAGTTTATATTTCCTAATCCTGAATAATTCACCTCCTGCAGAATGTTAAAATAATAACCTAGCATGCAAGGAATTCATGTCCTTACAGTAGCAGAACAACTGCCGCTGCCAAAGTGTCAAATTCAACAAGCTTTTTTTTCTATTCCACATTATAATTGTGCGTGTGAGTGCCTGCAGCAGCATAGCCTCTTGGCAGGTGTGTCAGCTGAAGGTAACTGAAACTTTTCCTGGGTCACTAAGCTAATTTGGTGAGACTAGCAGTCATGTTATCACCCATTGGCTCTGTGACTGGGTCTTCATCTCAAATGGGAAAGCAGTTCAGTCCTCCTAACTGTTGGTCTGACCACTTCTCAACAACTGCACATTGTTGGGTTGTCTGACTTGTAGGGCATTCTGCTGTGTTTTCTATTCACCTGTGCTCCTACATCTCTTGTTTTTACTGATCCTATGATGTTGATACACAGAAATTATACAGCTCTTCAAGTGACTGCATATTTTAGTTTTTGACACAAGGTGGTGTTTACTCAGCATTCTGTTCATCACAGCACAGAAGAAACAGCCCCCTTAAAAAGTGATTTATAAACCTTTCAATCTGACATTTTCATGTCAGAGAACCCTTGGTTCTGATAAATGAGCTAATACATCTGAACATTGGTAAGCTCCTTCTTTTTAGCATTTCTTTTCTTTCAGGCATCATCTTTGGTTTAGTCTATATATTTCTTCCACTTACTTCTGAGTATTTTACTCCCATGAAAGCAATAATGATATTTATTGCCTGTTACCTTCTGGAGGTCTAAATTGTATTCCAACAAGATAACAAAGATAGCAATATGCCGCTTCTGATTAGTTTTTATCTTTGTCCATTGGAAAAAAATAAAATAAAATCACAGATAAAAGGACTAGACAGAATGAAAGTATTAAATATGCTTTCATTCAGAGAGGTTTACAGTTGCCTGTGAAAGGGCTTTGCCATCAAGAGGTCTTCCAGCAGCAAAACACAGGCTCCAGCACACCTTACCCATTGCTGGATTTCTATCAGCCAGATCATGGTGCAGAGACAGCACTTGTCATGCTGGTGAATGACCTCTTCAAGGTCACCTCCATTGAGTCCCATCATGCAGAACGTAACAGCCTGCAAGCTGGGCTTCTGGACACAGTGTCAGGGCATCTTTAGTATCAGCAATTCATCCATTAGCTTCAATTTGTTGGTGGTGTACATGTACAATGGGGAAAAGCTCCCTTCAATACAATAATTTTGCTTGCTTATTCTTTACTTGCTGACTGGGGCAGCTCAGCCACATCGTGCTGATGCTTGTCTCAGCACCAGTCACCAGCAAAGGTAAAGTCCAATTCCAGGTCTCAAGATAGGAAGGTGCTCCCTGAGATAGGTCACTCCCTTCTGTCCATGACAGCATCTTACTTTAACATTTGCAACCTCTTGGAGCAGCAATGTTGTTACCAATTAGAGGAAATCAACAGAACTAGATTAAACCATGCCCCTTACAGAAGAGATGGGAACAACTGTAGACTTTGTGGGTGGAAGCCAAAGGCAATTTCAATTTCTGCAAGTCAGCATTCCTTTAGTAACATTTTAGGCATATAACAAGGAGTCTGGAGCAGTAGTATCTCATTGTGCGTTCTGAAGCTTAGCCCTGTTGCTCAGAAGAAGAAGAGAACGGGCAGTTTTTCTTTCTGAGACTACTATTCCTCCTGCCTTATCCTAGGGAGGCCCACCTGGACCTGAAGTCACAGGCTCTTCCATCAGGAACCTTAACGATGCTGCTGGTAATTCCTTCATTTCCCCTCTCTGGAGCCACCTGGAATGGGTCACAGCTGGATGAGATTCTCACAGGAGGACTTTGTGATGTAAACGACCTACTGTGAAAACTGAAAACCAACACAAAGGAGCTTGGTGTTTCCTCCCTAAGGTCAAGAAGAAGTTTCCAACTTCTCAGTTACATGTGTTTGCTCTGTGTTTTGTGGACAGAGTAGTCATATTTTTCTTGTTTTGAGGTTCCCAAGAGAGGCCCAAACTAAGCTACAACAGAATTTTACATTTCAGCAAGGATATACTGTGGTCTTTCAAGGAAAAATAAAAACAGTGCTGCTTTTCACAGCTCAAGCCACTGTTGAAGCTTTTTCATAAGCTAGGCTGTCTGTACTTGCTAACTGGACCAATACTCTCACATGAAATCAGGCAGCTTTTGTTCTCTGTGAAGCTTGTACAACTCTCCCATCTTTCCACCTGCACCAAGCACTTCAACAGCTTTGGTCTTGCTTCCTCTGTGTGGGGTCCTCTACTGTGTACCATTTTATGAGACTTTTAATGCTATGCAGGCGGAAATTTGAGTCAAAATCCCAGATCACATTTTAGAAATACTTTGCAGCTCCAGGGCCTGCTGTCTACTGCTAGTTGAGCATTCTGAGTTACAAAAAGTGGTGGACATTCTTTAGAGGGCTTATATTTCTTAATGATTTGCAAAAACTATTCTGGTGCGGAGTTTATTTTTGCAGTGTTTTCTTTTTTCCACCTAATTTCATATGACCATTCTTACAAGGCTTAAGAGGCAATCTTTTAATAATGAGGTCAAAATCGAGAAATATGGTCAAATCTTCTATTAGTCCCAGCTCTGAGATAGTGGTGTACAATGAATTATGGCTATGAAACATCTGGAAATCTGAAAAAGCCTTAAAATTTGTTTGGGTATAATTTCTGAGCAGAAAAGGGAAGTGTTTGGTGAAATGCATCTGTATGAATCCTCATTTCTTCTAACTTTACTGCTCTTCTAACAGGAAAATATTGTGAGCCTGACTTTGCTAAAATTTTCATTTTCAAAATTCCAGTCCTGGAGCAGAGCACCAAGTTAGCTGTTAACTAACTAGGAGGATTAGGTTGAAGGCATTCAAACCTGCTCCTGGGGAAGCAGTATCATGTGGCATCCATGACTGTGGGTAGTCTAGGGATGTGCCAGCAGGAGTGCAGAGCTGGGA
>JASSUY010048282.1:0-42364 GCA_032466535.1 Forpus xanthops
CCCTTCTGTTTAGCTGATGCTGCAAATGGATCTATAATCTAGATCTTTAAAATAATGACAAGCCCAGAGCAGTCATGCTGGTGCCTCAGCAGGGTGGATGTGCCATAGGCTGCCAATCTTTCCTTTGATGGCAGACTCATTTGTCACCTTCTGTGCACAGCGCTGTTTTCAGTACAGCTAACTTTCTGTTTGCCTGCCATCCAACTTAAAATAGGACCAAGTTATAGTATTCATTTAAAATACTTGCCAGTGAATTATCTTAAAATTATGTTAGAACAGACATGAAGAAAACCTATAACTGATGGATACTCATCCCAAATGTGACAAGATGCCCCATTCCTAGTGGATCGAATTTAGTTTGAGCAACTTCAGCAAAGGCTCACTACAGTAGCGGATCACAAAACTTTTCTTTGGACAATGTATTTATTTATGATTTAAACATAACATTGCTTTTAATATAAACAAACTATCAAAGATTTACACAACTTTGAAATGACTTCAAAATTTACATGCGATGTTTAGCTGATTTACCTGAGATTTTACATAAAGCAAAGGGTTATTACTTACATAAACCTAAACCTTAACACATATACCATGGCTTTAAAAGTACGTATTTTCATGAATATGTATTTAAAATTAGACATTAAAATTTGAGATCTTAATTACTTCAATGGACAGAACAGTCACAGACTACTTCAGTTTCTTTAACTGCTTCAGTACTGCAAGAATGAAAAAAATGCAGGCTACCAAGATAGACGAAGTTTTCCCCGATCTTCGCAACATTTTCTCATTTTGGTGTAAGGACAAGAGGCAAAGATAATGTCCTAATCAATCACAGAGCAAGAGAGTGTGCTTTCTGCTTTTAAAATGTGAAGGAAAGCCTGAAAGCAAAAAAGTGAACACTCTTTCAAGGTCAAGAATGAGGATATTGGGCACAAAGGACAAGCAAGGCTGCTTTACCAGATGTAAATGATACCTTGACATCCATACCTGCTGGGTCGAGGTTCACTACTGAGATACAAATCACCTCTATCTTGGAGGAAAAGCAAAATACCTCACAAAATACCCCACTTATCATTGTGTCCATAATGATTTCAGAAAGGAATCCAGAGACACAAGTCCTTCACTTATGCAAGGCATCCCAAATTAATGTATAAATAATGCAGGAAAACTTCATGGAAACTGGATAAATCCATGCTTCTTTCATGTGCATTCTACTGTTACACTGTTAAAGGCAAGAATTTACCTCAGAAAAGTCCCTGACTTATTAACTGCCCACATTCCAGACTGTTATATTCTTTACCAGCCCCACGGAATCCTGTTACCTGAAATACTCCAACACGTTTGAATTGCCAGGATGATTGTTCTTCTACGGAACTGAATGAATCTGAGACCACCCAAAGCAGGGGAACAAATATTTAATGTTCCATTTTCAAATATTAATGGATTAAAACCAAACAGAAAATAGATTTTTCCAAACTTCTCTAAATGCTAGCTGGTCTTCTGTTGGCTTTGTATTGTTTATTTGTCCATTGGGAGATTTTGGCAGCGGTGGAGGAGGAGTACTTATTTGAAGAGAATACAGTATGCTTTCTAACAATTTTTCTTGAACTTATTTATAAACGTCAAGGAGCACCTGAAACTCATCACTATGTTCAAGGTGCAGACCTAGACTGTACTGACAGGAAGCCTCCAGTCTGTTAGTTAGGTTTCCAGATTCCCCAAACAGTGGTGGAAATTGTATGTCATCTTTACTACCATATTTGATGTTGAGACCTTTCTGTCCTTCTCTTTGAATGTTTATTTGGACAAGTCCTGGAGTAACTTACTTATCTCTGGTATTTTGGGGAAATTTTAACTTAGAAAGGGCCGGTTGCTGCTATACAGGACTTTTATTCAATTCAACTGTATGCTGTAAGGAAATAACTTTTGGTTTTGTCTCCAGCCACAGTCATATCCAAGGAGACTCTCTAAAGAGCGTACACTAAGGGCTGCAAATTAAACTCAACACTAAAATAGTTTACCAGTATAAGATCATTTTCTTTTTGAAGAATTCTTACCTCATGCCCCTGCATATCCTCCCTTGTGTAATGCACCATTCACTAATACACTTTGAGAGCTTTGAGCTCTGGCTCTAGCAACTGTATAGAAATCATTTATCCAGACTTTTTGCTTTATCAGTAACAAACCCCGTGCAACTTCACTTGTCTTTTGCTTTTAGGAGTAATTAGGAAGCAAAATGAGCCAAATTTTTTTTAGATAGGAAAAAAGTCAAAACACAACATTACATCATTCAAGTAGAGAAACCTTAACACAAGATACTAAAAAATGTCTTTTCCCTCTCCTCTTTGCCAATCAAATAAATTAGGGAGCCAAGTACCATCAATTAATAGATGTTCCATTCTGCAAATTTAACACTACATCTTCTCTTTGCATTTACAAGATCAGTTACCTAGATATAGAAGTTCTAAATAAAATTAGGTGGAAGTGTACCTCCCAGATTAAGTCTGCTAATATTTTGATTTCACACTGTTTTGTATTCCAAGTTTACTACTGAAAAAGCTGTCAGTGTGCTTACTTTGAAGATGACCTTTAGTGTACCATGGATCATTTGCAGACTTTAAAACCAGTTAGGTACAGGCCTTTATACTCCCCAAACTGCAGCATTCAAGAGTGATACAGAAAATATGATTTAGCAATATGAAAAGAAGGGAAAATATTTTACATTTTAGCACTGTGTGCATAAACATACAGAGGCAGATACATACAATGCAAAACAAAGAGAGGGTATAATCCATGTAGTTTTTAAGCCAGCCACATCAACAACACCCATAACATCTGCCAGCTGTTCCAGGTGCCTGTAGAAACTTTTCTATCTGAAAATCAGAGATAATTAAGGCTAATAGTTCAAAACTGAAGCCCAGTTCACCATACTCTTTACTCATACAACAGAATTCTAACACTCTGACTACACCTTATATAAAACAAAAAATGCCTTTTACATGAAAAAAAGAAAAAAAAAAACTTTCCATCAGACATGTCAAATACCATGAACATTAAAAGTGCTCAAGAATTCTCAACCTCACATCCAAGAACAACTTTGCTTCACAGCAACCTGAGCATGGCTAAATAAGGGTCTTAACAGGGCAATGACAGAGAGGGAAAGAATTTACATGCAAATCTTGTGGTAAATCCAAGGTAACTACCTTGCTTTACTTGGGACTTATAGCTTCCCTGAACCTGTCACCTACTGGAAGACACAAGCATGGACAATGGCACTCATACTTAACAGGACTAGCCAGGGCACTGTAACATACACATTTACCCAATAAAGGAAAAAGTGTTTACACATTCAAAGGTTTTATATCAAATTACTTAGTGTTTACATAAAGTAAATCATTCCACCTTTTTTCCTAACCAGCACCTTTGGCCAAGACAAATCTTTGTTTAAATTTTAAGACGAAAGCTACCTGAAAAGTATGATGGACATTGCTGCATCTTCATTGACAGCTGTGACAGCACTTCGAGAGAAGCCTGGTATATGCAATTCGGGTTACCAAGTCTCAACTAAAAGCTTAAAAGCATGTCAAATGTGCAATTACCATTGTAATAAATGCATTTCCTTCACTTTAAACAAACACAACTGAAAGAAACCAAAGCACCTCATTCTCTTTCACCCCAAGAAACCCACCACCACTAAATTAGTATTCCAAACACAACCTCAAAGATCTGCCCCTGAGACTTTGGTCAACTCCCTTACTCCTTAAGTATATTTTCAATATCTGAAATATTTACTTTAAGGAATTAAGGCACCTTTTAAAAAAAAATACAAAAAGAATTCACAAATAGGAATTAGGCTGTTATTTCCACATGGAAAAAGTTATAAGTAGCACAAAGCTTCTAACACATGAAATCCAGGTTATGTTAAACTAAATTTATACAATTTACTTTTCATTTACTATCACCATTCTAATTAATTACTTCCACAATTTACTGTTTAAGATCATGACATCACACTAGAAGCCAGGAGTTGCAGGTTACAATTCTTGTGTTATTATTAAACACTTGTGTTATCTCTAATCATCTCTTCCCTTAAATCAGACTTATTTGATACTCATGCATTAACACTCATCATGGAAGGGTCATGTTTAAATGTGTCAGAATAGGTTCCAGTTTTTACTAGAACCATTACGCAGGACTACAACATCAATATATCAAAATACATCGAAACAGTCTTGCCTTTCTCCCTTCCACTTGACCCCTTCACAATTGATGACCACAAGACCAGTAAGAAACAAACATATGCCAGTTGCCCAAGAAAAAAAAAAATAAAAAGAAGTATTTTCAAATACAAAAATCAAAATTTAAGAATAGCCTTCTGGACCTAGAAACATAGAATCGTTTAGGTTGGAAAAGACCTTTAAGTTCATGAAGTCCAACTATTAACCTAGCACTGCCAAGTCCACCAAGAAACTATGTCCTAAGCGCCTCATATACAACACATCCTCTAAATACCTTCAGGGATGCTAATTCCATCTCTTCCCTGGACAGCCCATTCCAATGCTTGATAACCCTTCACATGAAGAAATGCTTCCTAATATCCAGTTGCTCAGGATATTTAAAGTACTAAATTGATTTTTTAGAGCTCTGCAATTCACTCAGCAAAATATCATTTACATGATTCAAATAAAATACAAAAGCACTACTGAAATTAACAAAAATCTTTTGTGGAAAGATCAATACCTAATGCTAATCATTTTATCTTTAAGTCAGTACATCAAGCACAGCTCACAGAAGAGTGGCTCAGATGCTTGGGAAAGATGAAGTGACAGCTTCTTTATATGCTTTAGTGGGCAAATGTCTACATTAGGACAATCCCTCATGATGCTTATCTGTATAGAAATGCCAGTGTCAAAAGGATCTTTATTGGTATTCCACAAACATTATGCATAGGCAGATCCCTTTTTCCATATGTACTTTATAGGCAAACGTCGTTTCTAAATGAACAAACTTACACTAATGAGCATATTCTATTTAAAAAAAAAAATAAGAACACAAATATGTGACTTTTCATCTTTCTCAAGACATTCAAGTGGTAAAAATCCAATATTTGTATGTAGTTACACTATGCAACAATCAGTTTAGAAAAGTTATGAAAAATTCATTTTTCTGCTGCATGAATGACTCTCTGCTTTGATGACAAGCCTCACATTTAGTTCTACGTCCTACATCTCTGAAAAGCAATCTTTTATATAATATAAAAGAGTACACCACAAGTCAGTAACAGCAAAGAAAATAATGCTACTCTGGAAAATCTATGCTATCATTAACCAAAGTTTCACATATGCGTGGTCATAAAGTACTAGCAGCCCTACAAGCTGTAAACAGGACCTAGTGCCAGTAATAAATCTAAAATCAAACTCAGTAGTATTACTGACACTTCAGTTGCAGAAAATAGTGCATAGATTCAATGTTTCTCTTTGAATTTCCAAATCTAATCACAATTACAAATACAGTTATGACATCAATGTGAGCCCTTGCAAAGGGAATGGAAGAACAATAAATCCCAATGGATATATGAGTTCTGCAGCAAGAATGATGTAATATATAAAAATAGACATCTTCTGACAGAAGCTGCAAGTTGAGTAAATAACACACTGCATGTCATTAATTTTGCATTAGCTTGCCAGAAGACATTACTGAAAGGATTATGAACTAACAATTTTGTTTTGCTTTGGGTGCTACACAAAATAAAATGGTAGCATTGTTCATATATTAACTATAACACATAACATAATACATAACTTTAAACAGTACAACATAGATGAAAGAAGGAAGGCTGAAAGGTTGTTTTTTGCGACAAAACACAGAACTTAGGGGTGGGAATTATGTATTGTCATTATTACATTACCAGTGGATGTTCCCACACAGAAACATCCAACTTCTATGCAAAAAAAAAGTAGTTAATGGGAACCGTCCAAGACACCTCAGGAATTCCATATTTCAGAAGAAATTACCCCACAATTCTTGCAGTGTCTCACTTCAAAATACACATTTTATATAACATAGTTACACATTTTAAGAATTAGCATTACTGCATCTATTCAACTATTATATACAGATCCTATGTATATTTCGTATAAGACATTCATATTTGACATTAAGAACTAGTCCCTTTTTTATTAATGGAACAATCAGTACAGTATACTTTATTTCAAATATAAACTTTAGAAATAAGTAACAGATAAACTATTTTAGACTGAATTTGTTATCACTAAAGAAAACTCTTCAAGAAAAAAAAAAACACATTATTTGTGTAAAAGTCTGATTAGAACACCCTGGCATACCATGCTACTTCCCACACAATACAATGCAAATTTTGGTGTGTATAAAATGTTTTCAATTACCGTTTCTTCTGCTTACGTTAATTTGTTTCAGAAACAAGAACAGAACACAAGTGAGATGACCTTTTTGCCTTCATTGTGCATACGCCACATAACAGATCCTTCTTGGCTTCCTTTCTCTTTGCTCTTCGTATTTTTTTCCCTGTCCTGAGGGGGCCTAAGGGGACTACCTGAGGGAACACTAAATTAGCACTGAGTTTAAAAATTAAATATATGTGAATAGGTTCAGCTGCTACAACTCATGTAAGCCTCTATAAAGCAAAATTCCTTAAACATCCTGCTTCTCCAAACGTTTTTGATGACTAAATGCACCTAACTGTAAGTAAGACTTGTTTAAAACTTCCAAGATCAAGGATGTTTAAAAAAAAAAAAAAAAAACACTGGTCTTTTTCCCCATGATCTCTCCATATTCTTTACATCTTTGTATAATGTTTTCAGTGTGTCACACTTCCTTTTTCATTGCCCTATCAAATAATTCTCCTGGACTTGGCAAATTCACTCAGATTTGATTCTTTCTTCCCGAAAGAAAGTTGCTTTTTTTTTTTTTTTTTTTTTTAATGTGAATATTCACAGTTGATTCTGTGGGTTGCTTTTTGTTTTATTAAGTGAAGTTATATTGGGATAAAAGTTCTAGATAATCCTGATAATCATCAGAACATTAAAAGCTTCAGCTATTTCCAGGTTTGAAAGATTGACAGCATTCTTTTAACTGATTTCTTTTAGATTGAGTACCTGACAACTGTTCCTACTGATCCAAACCAAAATAACTGAAATTCTATATGTAATAAAGATGACTAAGCACACTACTATCTTGGCACCACTTTACTGTGTAGAATACAATGCACTAACAAGAACACGTTTTATTATAGAATTATAGAATGGCTACATTGGAAAGGACCTTAAGATCATCTATTTCCAACCCCCTGCTATGGGCAGGGACGCCTCAATCTAGATCATGTTGCTCAAGGCTCTGTCCAACTAGGTCTCGAGCACTGCCAGGGATGGCACATTCACCACTTCATTGGACACCCTGTTCCAGCACCTCACCACCCTCACAGTAAAGAACTTCTTCCTTTTATTGAACCTGAACTTCCCCTGTTTAAATTTAACCCATCACCCCTTTTCCTCTTGTTGCAGTCCCCGATGAAGAATCCTTCTTCAGCATTCTTATAGGCCCCCCTCAGCTATTAGAAGGCTGCTATCAAAACATCGCAAAACTGTAAAGTCTACATGGTTGAGAAGCAAACACATACAAGGTATTTCATGATCATTTGTAGTGGTCCATGGGAATACATCCAACAATACGTATTTTATAACAAACATAAATATACATGCAGAGAAGCAATTGCATTGAGCTTAATGTTTTTAACACTGTCATCTAAAATTATACTGGACATACATAAAAGTCCAAAACAGAATCAGCTTTTTTAATTCTCATCAACTATATTAGCCACAAGAAACCACTTATTTTCATCTTGTAAACTTCCACATCGTTTCAGTAGCCACACACACTGAATAAAGGAAAACAACTAGGCTTTAGCATGAAATTCAGACCAAAAAAATTAAAATTCAGATTTTTTTAAATCCTTCCTAAATGTAGAAATATGACATATAACAGCTTTGTTGATTGTTAAAACATAATTTTGCAGACAAAGGAAAAGGCAAATTTGTTTCATAAAACAGAACATTCTGAACACAAGTTTTCAATCCTGGAATTTTAGACTCTCAGCAGACAATGTGAATGCAAATGTTACTAGTTAAAAAAAGGATACTTTGCCAATGCTTTGCTCTAACTATTAGCAATAAGAGAAGACAGGGGCAGCAAGCAAGGTTTCTACAGTTTGCTACTACATGACAGGTTCAAATACTTTTTAAAGCATAATATAAAAAAAATAGAAAAAAAAATTAATTTTTTTTTTCAGGAAGTCATGGCTGCAGATGAGACTTGACTCAGCAACATTAGACATGGTTTCATTTCCATTCCTCTTCTCATGCAAATTTTCAGTCACTCATTTCAAATGAAGTCCAGGACAATAGTTGTCTGCCCTTAACACATCAGCATGCTGATTGGCTCTCTAGCACAGTGTGTGAGGATAAATAGTTACATGCTTGTAACCTGGAGAAGCTGGAGTTATTGACAGCTCCATACTCACTGCTCTTTTCCTTCCAATTCCAGATAAACAGATTGTCACCTCATGTGAATCTCAAGCTGAATAAGATAAAAAAAGGCTACTAAAAGGCAAAGAGACCTTCTGCAGGGATTTCAGCAGCTGGCTTTAAAAAGATTGGCTGAGGATGCACTAGCAGCAATTTTCATAAAGCCGATAACTAACTCAAATCTGGAAAGACTCTCACTAATTCAGATCCAGATAGAGTAAAGCATCACACGCTATACTTTTTGTTCAGGGCTATTCACTGGTGCTTCAGTGTTTTATTTACAGTCCTACCTCCATTTCTATAAGTATTCCCCAGAAAGCTTTGATATTTTGCTTTTAGCAAAGAAAAGGCTATGGTACAGACTAGTAAAAGCTTGCATCTCAGTTTACATACTAAGTGAAGGCACAGGAGATACGGACTGTAAGAAAACAAGGAGTTATAAATTGCTATTCATAACCTCTATGCCACTGAAGAACACCATTTTAGACAAAGTTATTCTTTCTTACAAACTTCTGCAATTTACACTAAATATGTCATGCATTATATACAAAATAACCAGCTCACCAACACTCAGGTTGGTATGACCATTCCTCACAGATGCACTGAAACAGCCACAAAGTTTATTATCACAAATATACTAAAAAAAAGTCCATCCTTATTTAAATTCACTCCATTGATGAATATTTTACTTTATGGTTTAAAAAACAGATCAAAACAAAAAAAAAAAGCACAAGCAGCCTAAAGTAGAAGAAAAGCAATGTAGGTACTCAGAAAAAAGTATGGACCCAGAAAAATGGATCCACACTCTTTCAGTCAAGTCACTCAAAACAAGGGGTTTTTATTGAAAACATTAAGTAGCCTCAAGTACAGATACACACAGAAAGAAAATCCATATTCACAAGTTAAATCCAATTTCTATTATTACGTAAGAAGGCGTTAACACTAATCTTGTTAAAGGCAGTTTCTGACACATCAGAAGCAGAGGTAAAAATTTGCTGTCAAAAAAAACCTAAACAAGGTTTTACAGGTTCAAGAACAGCTCACCCTACATTTATCAGGATTTTTTTTGCTTCCCTGAAAAAGAACAGATCCATTTTACCAAAATACGAATGGTGGCAAAAAGGACGCAATTTTAACAGCCTGACAAAGCACAGTGATTTTATTCCCATACATGAAGTTTCTACTTTCCTCATCCTAGAAATCAGCAACACTTGTTCCAAAAGTAACACACCTAAGTACAATACATATCAAAATGCTACGAAGTATTTCAAAATCTTATCAGAATTTGAGAAGCGCATTATTACTCATAGACGTAATGTTTTAGTAACCATAGGTTAGTTGGGATCATTCAATTGAAAAACTGTTGAGCACTGATCTGAAGATAAGGAACTCGTTTCCTAGAACAACTGTACCATACCTATTGAAGAAAGGGGAAACTTCGGCACAGAAGTCACTTGCCTGTGATACTGGAACTATACTGAAATTTCAACCCTCTTAGTCTTTTAGATAAAGAAGCAAGCAGCATAATGTGATACAGAATGAGCTATTAAAATAAACACATTTCCTGATAAAATATCAGAATTGACCAACATAATGCTTGAGAAAAGGAAGAATTTTGAAGCTAAACAACAGTTTTAATTTGTTTTCAGCTCTATCACAAGAGATTTCTCAGACATAAGAGTGTGGACAACAGTTTGACAACACGCATTCTTATCACATGTTGTATTTGGTGGATGCTCAGTAGTTGCATTGACAAATGCAACTACAAATACAAGTTAACTTTAAAAGATCCCACTCAGATCTTCAGATTACTTTGCATTTGAGATTGGATATTAGGGAAAACTTCTGTATTTTGTTTGGTTTGATACCATTCAAAAGATATTTTAGCTTGATACCATTCAAAAGACACCCAGGCACACTTTTCTCCCTAGCTTGACAAGCGTGTTTCAAGTAATGGCCAATTACACATACTTTGTTAGGGTCTCAAAATCCATCTTCTTTATGCACATAATCATAATGGAAGACAAACAAGAAGCACTCTTGTGAGTTTTCAGCTAACAGAATCTTTCTGTTGCCCCGTTGGTGCTCATCTTGCCACATTACAATGTCCCTGTTCTACTGACATAAAGATAACTAAAAAGGAACAGGGGGACTACTTTTAAAATCAAATAAAAAATTAAGTCCTTTGTGTCATGGAAGAGATACTTGAGCAGTGTCTGACAAACACTAAGTATTTTAAATATACCCTTTGCTTATTGTTCTCTATTTTCTCTAAACCACAGACATCAAGGCAAGGATCAATCAACCTGGGCAAGGGACACTGAGCTGTCACCAAACTCCACATTTACGTTAGTATTTTTATATCACAGTGAGACTGCTGAAGTATCAAAGCAAAGGTCATGAGGCAATTTTAGCCATAGCATTACATCAGCATTATGATACCACACTACAAACCCACATGTAAATTGTTAGTGGACCATACACAATAAGTTACAATACCTGAGGTTTAGTGCATTCCTGTGAGCCAAAATGAAATGAATGCCATAAAGGAGGAAAGGAAAAGATGAACATTATCAGACATGCCATAGTACATTCCACCACTATGAAGATAATGTTAAAATTATGTAAATGAGGGTCCATCACCCTCCCTACAAGTTGACTTTGTTGCAGAAAGCCATGCCACAACCAAGAGCACTGCATTTATCTCTTGAAAAGCACAGCCATGCATCTTCATGTAAGTTCTATGTTATGCTCTATGTTTTCATAAAGACACAGAAAACTTTCCTTCAGAAAGTTCAGACAGTCTTTTCTGAAGAAAGCATTCAGAGACCACTGCTAACAAAGCATGAACAATTTATCAACAACAATAAAAAAATCATTCTACCCGGTAGCTATGGATTTACAGAAAACAAAATATAGGAAAATATATGAAGATTTTTGAGGATGCTATCAAAGCAGTTTTATTACTTTGATTCTCATGTACCTAACACTAAACCAGAACACATTCACAAGGAAGAGCAAATTTGAAAACAAATGTATCATATTAATTCTTTTTTCATTTTACTTTAGCACATTATTCACTACAATATCTGAACATCTGCATGGTTTTAGATGCTTCTTTCTTCATCCAAAATTAAGAAGTAGAACCAAAAGTGAGACCTTTACAGATACTGACCGGAGAATGGATGGGTAGAAAGTCCACAAGATCTGTGCTATATGTTTTGAATAGCTATGTGTTTCAAAAAGCCCTGCTTTTTTCAGTGAATTTTTAAGAAAATAAAATTAAAATAAATGAGGTCAAGGGACATAAAATAGGAAGGACAAACAGACAATGCAGCCTTTAACATGTATGGTTAAAACAGTAGAAATATTACTACGTGCGTATGAAAGAACAGTGTACACAAGATCACCAAATACTGTAAAAATAGGAGAGAATGGACCAGAGAATATTGACTACATTGTAAAACTCATTTGAGCATATTTGACTCAATTTCCTTTGAGAGGGGGAAAATTCAGTCATACGATACTACACTTTTTAAAGCAGCATTTGTCTGTAACTATTGCAAATTTTACAGTTTATTTGGCAATCTCTTTCAACTCAATATGAAATCTTGCTTGCAATGAATTTCCCAGCACATACACAAAATCATTATGAATTTGCACAACAGAACGGCACACAATGGACTTTTACTCTTAGTACCAGCTAAGCTCACAAAAAAACCTCATTAAGCATACCTAAAGTGAAATTTATACAACAGGCAAGGACCTACAAATGCAAATGGCATTGTCTGTAATCTAAATATTGCCCTTCTAGAGTTAGGTCAAAATCACACTAGAACTGTTTGCTAAGCACAACATACACATATAAATAATATGAATAAAAGTAATTCTTCCTGGAATTCTGACAAAGTACAGTACTGCATATTTACTTTTTCAAAAAACAGACAAGTGTTTCATCTTCAAACCAAGTGAACTGGTTCAATTCGTTTTAAATTTAGAAGCAATTAAAACTGCACTGAAAATTAAACTATTAAAATCTGTTGTATAAACAAAACCAAATTGTTGGCATAAAATGTAATTATTCAGCTCATGAGGAAAAGCCTGTATAATTAACAGATGTAATCAAACATCTACACACTTAAGAGACACACATTGAATATACAGGGAACTGGCAAACAAGTCAAGGAATATTGATAAAGGAAAAATGGAGAAAACCTACAACTGCATTGGATCAAAGACAGTATTTTAAGAACACTAAAGCTCTAATCCTGCAAATTTACATGCATGTGTCATGTATTATGTAAAATTTCAGCCCAATAAACTCAATTAGAGTAAATATGTACAAAGTTATTTATGTGCATACGTTTATGGTTCTAGAAGGTTTGCAGACCTAAACAAACAAGAGCCAAAGACAAACAGCCTTTCTAGTCTTTTGCTTACAGTTGAAATCAATACCAAACATATTAATCTAATAGAGCTTTTCTCAATTTAAAAGCCATAAAAATGTTTCATAGAATAAATTTTAATTAGTAATTTATTTTAATCTCAAGAGAAAGCCTGAAAACTTTCAACACTGAAGATTACCCCTAAAGAAGATATCAAGTGAATTGACCAAATGATCTCCCTGACAATGGGCAAACTATGCAGCTCACTGAAACCAAGTGAAAAAGGCTTTCTGAGGCAGTAAAAGTAATTTGACATTTAAATTCCGGATTCCAGAAAGAAATTCCGTATTAAATCCAAGCTTTTGGCCTGCTGCAATGCAGCACAGTCCTTTTCAGGCAACAACTGTTATATGTCAAAGAATGCTTCACTAACTGACATTTTAACACTGTACACTAAACTATTTGCACTGTAACTTAATAGCAAAAGGAAATGAGAACATAGTTTCTTTCACAATTTCAAATAATGACCGGAACATTAAGAAATCATACATGACGTTCACACAATAAGAAAGATGGTTTCAACTCTGAACTAAGATTTAAAGTGCACATAAGTTCATGTACTGATTAAGTCAAATTTACAACAGTTTAAGGGGAAAACTCCCTACAGAAGCACAATTATGTAAAGCTACCAGCAAGTTTAGCCATTCTGCTTGTTTTATTTTCAGTAATTTTCCTGTTTACATTCCTGGAAACCATAAATACAGACAGCTTACCGTATGGTAGCCTCTAGGTAGAGGTGGCTTCCCCACAGGATAAGGGTCAACAGTATCAATAATTGTTTGTCGCTCTCCTTTTTGGTTGATTTTCCTAAATCTTCTTCGAGACTGCCTATGAGAAGCTTGACGCTGAAAATACTCCTCATTTTCATCCATGTAATCAACCTACAATAGATTCAAGAGAGTGTCATTTCCCCAAAGAAATGATTCTTCTTATAAGAAACATCAGAGGAGTGGAACTATACATCAGGGTCTGTAAGGGGCATTGTGTTTAAACTTAAACAGTGGAGATTAAGATTGGTTATAAGGAAGAAGTTCTTTACTGTGAGGGTGGTGAGGCACTGACAGGCTGCCCAAGCAAGCTGCAAGTTCTCCATCCCTGAGAGTGTTCAAGGTCAGGCTTGACAAGGCCTTCAGCAGCCTGATATAGTGGGAGGAGTCCCTGCCCATTGCTTGGGGGCTGGAACTAGTGACCTTAAGGTCCTTTCCAACCCAAACCATTCTATGGGGCTAAATCCTATTTTTCAAAACACAGCAGTTAGCTTTGAATTTCCTGCATTTTTAGCACTAAGAGTGAAGCCACTACTGTAAATAAATAAATAAATCAACATTGGTATGAACTGTACCACTGAATCATTTAACACAACCACTTGTCAAAATTTTCCCTTCCTTCCATTCTTACTCTTTAAAAATACAAACATTTCACCACTCATTGCAAAAAGAAAAGTGGTATGAGAAAGTACTTGGTAGTTTCCACACTAATCTCTATTTGTCACTTGGTATCTTCCCTAACCAATCTATAGAAAAGGCTTCATTCCTCAATAAACAGCACTGCTATTATTATTTACTTCAAATGTTCTGAAGGCATAAAAGAAGGATTTCTAATAAAAATAATTTCTGATGGATTTGCCTGAAAACAAATCACTTCAAGACAACATCAAGAAGAATAAAAAGTATCTATTAGGCACATCCCAATATAAAATTAGTTTTCTCAGTTTCAGAGTCTTCCAAGTAATAGTCCTAAGCTAGTACAAAACAGTACACTGCAATGAAAATATCTGAAGTAGGAATTCTAGCTTTCCTGAAAAAGAACAATCTTTTTAAAGTAATTTGGCTGAAAAGCAACATCTCTTCCGTATTGACACTAGTAACAGAAACCTTACTCCAGACTGAAAGCGGGGAGAATAAACAACTTTCAGGTTTTGCTCTATATTGGAATTCAGTTAACTTCTTTTCAATTCCACCCTCCAGGGATAAACAGTACTTCTGAACATGTACAGAAGAGATTATAAGGTAGCTTGCAGGGTTCCTCCATATTTTTCAAAAAGGAAAAGACTTATTAGACAAAATACTCATAAGAGTTTGCAGCATATTTGTGTCAGCAGCGTCACATACTAATCAGCTTATGTCATTAAATACAACTTCCGGTATAATAATACAAGGGTATGAGCACAGTTCCTGGTTCACCAGGCAAGCTGGTAATACTTACTCCACCACCACTGAGTATCTATTTCACAGTCAGACGCACACCTTACATCTCTCCCACTTTCCTTCCCCACAGAGTGACCCATGCAGCCCTGAGACTGAAAGTTACTGTGCCCAATAAACACTGGTGTCCTGGGTTCAGCAGTAGCAGTCATTTTTTCTCCTTCTTAGTTGCTGGTGCAGTGCTGTGTTTTTTACTTTCGGCCAGGGAACAGTGCTGATAACACCAATGTTTTTAGCTGTTGCAGTAATGTTTAGTCTGACCAAGGACTTTCTGAGACCCATGTTCTGCCAGGGAGGAGGGGAAGCGGGGAGGAAGCAGAGATGGGACACCTGACCCAAACTAGCCAAAGAGGTATTCCAAGCCACAGCATGTCATGCCCAGGATGTAAAAACTGGGAGCAGTTACCCGGAAGGGGGGAGTTCACTGCTCGGTTGGGCTGGGTATCGGTGGTGAGTGGTTGTATTCTCTTCCCTTGCTGTTTCCCTTGTCATTATCGTTGGTGGTAGCAGCAGTGGGTTTGTGTTATACCTTATAGTTACTGGACTGTTTTTATCTCAACCTGTGGGAGTTGCATTTTTTCAGTTCTCCTCCCCATCCCTCTGGAAGCAGGGGGAAGAAAGAGGGGGGAGTGAGTGAGCAAACTGCATGAGTTACGGCTTAAACAACAACTGGGCATGGGCTTCTTTCTATTCAAGGTACAATTATTCCTTTGCAAGGTTGAAGTTTTTCATTTCAGTTTTCCCAAAACTCCATTGGTAGTTTTTGCAGGGTTTTTTAAGACTGAGACTGCACATGTGGGTGCACCTGGTCCTGACCCAACACCATCCATCAGTCCAGATGTAAACGAAGTTACAGAAAGCTTTAGTTAGTGATAGTAAAAAAGGCAACTGGCATTTCTCACATATGCCTTCTCTGCCTCCTACTATGTAGTATTAGCCTTGTAAGATGACTTTTTTGCTTAGAATTGGAAGAGGGAGATACGTCATCAAACATCCCACAGAAAAAGCAACCATCTTTTTCTGTTTACAGTGAAATCACGAAGAGCTGAAAACCCACAAAAGCAAGCCTGCATTTGCATGAAGGTAAGTTAAACAGCCACATTTTTTTTACCAATCGACTTTAAACAAGCAACCTGATCTCTCCCACAAGCCTAAAGCTTTACCACAATTTCCTGCATTTCTGCAAGTGTTACAGAAGCAGTCACTTTTTAGGAAAAAAAGCATCACAGTCCATATCTGAACTATGACCTATATATAGCTTAGATAATTGTAATGCCTGTATTATGAACTGATTGCTATCTCAGTGACAGAGGAAAAACCAAACCAAAGTTTTAGTATTTTAGTTCGAGATCAAGATCAGAGATGATGTTGCTCTGCCACTGGACTACAGCAGATCCTGCTAACAAAATAACCTTCACCCAGAAAGCTAGTAGGATTCTAAAATGTTCAAAGTGCTTCCTAAACCTCAGGCAGCTGAGAATAAGTTTAATTTGATCAAACATTAATTACTTAAGGTAAACTGAGGTTAATCATACATACATAAAATAGTTTGGGTTGGAAGGGACCTTAAAGAGCATCTAGTTCCAATCCCCTTGGTTTTCACTTATTACCCACCAGTGTTCCAAATCAGAAATTCAACCTGGCTGCCCTCTCACTTTTAACAAGTTTCCTATTTGTAGATGAGCCCAAGGCCCAGATACTGCAGCTTTCGTTTACAAAGTAAAAATCCTGATTAGCCTTACCTTACATTTAAATAAGGTCCTCAAATACCCTTTGGTAACTATAGCTTTTGAGCACAAAGCCTCTCATACTTTAAAGCACTTATGCCTACCTTCAATAATAAAGCATCTTTAAAAAAAACAAACAAAAAAATAAAATCCCACAAACTGTTCTGCTATATTAACTAAATGTTCTCCTAGCACAAGAAAGCTTCAGTTTTATGAGAAATATTGTAAACATTACAAGATGCTTTTATCACTCCATCCATGCAAGTATGTGTGCAAAGAAAGCAAGAAAGTTACGTATGACATCTTAGATTTATAAAAAGATAATGTGCAAAACTGGAGACTTCAACTTTCACTGGAAATCAAGATGCTACCAAAGCTGGTCTGTAAACTTTGAAAGCAACTGAATGAAATTCTTACCACAATCATTTCAGATGGCTCCAAAACAATGCATTCACAGCCACGCCTGAAGCTTCCTGCAGAACGCTTGCCAAAGCTGAAGAAGAAAAATACTTGAATCAGAACAAAACCCAGACTGTAACACAACCCATGAGCATATTTACATCTTCTCCTGATACTGTAAAGCATAGAAAAAATGTACATACCTTGGAACAATACAAGTTTCATGCATATGTCCTTCAACAAGAAAATGACACCTGAGGACACCAAGCTGTGTATTTTGTACTTACATACTTTTCTGAGAATATTTGCTAAATAATTCTATTAACACTAAAATAAGTACCAATCCAGTGCTGTCTACTGAAGATGCACGGTTGATTCTGAATTACATTACAGAGTTTGATCAAGTATCTTCTGCCATTACAGTATTAAGTTTCCTAAGGTATCTGCATTTCTATAAAGAAAGCTAGCTAGCATACTATTACTTCAATAAATTAATAAAATAAGGATGCCTAATGTTAGAGTATTCCCAAATTGAACAGATGAGGACATAAGTTTGTTCTGCCTTTCATGACATAATCCCACCTTTGTGCTGTAATTAAGCTTGATACTAATTTGCTTTATGTACAACAAAATAGAAAACTATTTCAGTTTCGGTTTCTGAAGTGCCCTGCCTGCACTAAATTAATGTGTCTCCACAAGTTGCAAAGAATCCTCAAAATGCAGCAGTAAGGGTGGAATGCAGCAAACCAGTACATAATTCAATGAAATACAAGACTTTATGGTTATTAGATCCTTAATCATATACTGTCAGAGTGAAAGAAAAGACAACCAGCTTAAGTTTGTTTCTGGTTGTGTGTGTCTCCCTCCAGGTAGTTCACTATTTAAGCCTGCCTGGTCGATGCCAGACTTTTCCCAACACAGAGACGAAGGCAGGACAGAATAAATAGCTGGAACTACAGGTCCCCTCCTGTAGCCTGCCTGAAAATTTGCCAAAGGCCAATGTAACTATTTAGTCTTTCCCCGTCTTCAACCTGGCACTTTGAAACAGGCACGGGAAACCCTCACATCTGAAAGACACAGGGCAACAGCTATTAAATCAGTTTATGAAAAACAAACCAGACTCCTTAAAATTGTAAAATCTGAACTTTAACCAGTCCTGTAATGCACAGTCACAGCCACACACTTAAGCTTCGATCCTCGTGAAAGTAATTTTTTTAAGCTTTATTTCACAACAAGCAAACTGAAGAAGTCCATACACCATTTGGACCAGTCTATCTAACCAGTTTATCTCTATTCTCCCATCCTGCCTGGTGATTAGTAGAAATGAACAATTTAACTTGCTACCCCAAAGGCTAATCTCTTGACAACAGCACGCTTACAGCTCAAAAAGAAGGCAATCAGATATTGAAAAGAAATGCCAGCTGTGCTTATTCATCAAAATAATAATCGCATTTAATGGTACATGGGAGTTCCACAATAGAAAAAATCTCCAGAATACCAGGCCTCTTGAAAAGAAACATTAAATGAAGAAGTCTCTCGGCAAAATGCTTATTTTTCTGGAGGCAAACACATGTTTCCTCATATAGTCCAGCAACAAAACACAAAGTGCTTTACTCGACAATGGCATCTTGAATTTTATACAATTTCAACTACTCTTAAAGATACTGGAAAATGAAACCACTATCTTGATTCCCTAGGCTGTTACAAAAGTGACTTATTAGCCTAATTCACACATACAGTTTTTCCATAAGAAAAAGGTGGGAGAGAAAAAGAAAAAAGTAAATCAATTCACTGATTGAAAAACAGCAATGTAAAAAATGTTGTTTAGGAAGTCAACTTATTTAATATTCTAACTGAAAATAAACACGGAAATATTCTCTTTCTTCTTGCAGATACTTGTCCTCTGTTCGTAACCACTGGTTTTAGTCTAGAACATACTACTGCTGGTTGTTTTTTTTTTTTTTTTTTTGGCAAGCACTAATTTCAGCAGAAATTGCATATACACTTTACATTTCATCATTTTTTCTTCCTCAATTACTGTCTGCAGTAATTGAACTTCTGTCCACTGCTAATCGCTGCTGACATCCAAAAGTTTCAAGTTTAGCAAGCACAGTAAAAAACTAAAAACTGTGGTTTGGAATTGCCTTTCTACTCTTGCATGACTTATTTGAATTCAGCACAAGGAAAAAGGTGGTCAACACAACAAGACAAAAGGCATGTACTAAATAACTGTAAAGACAAGTCTTTATTTCTGATCCTATTAGCACACTGGTCCTCACAGCAAATAACCATGTCATTGCTGCACTGCTCGGATTCTTACGACAGCACGGAGTTTATCAGAGCAGACAGCACATCACATGTATATATTATCTTTGACCAAAGATCACAAGGCACTTCAGGCTGCAAAGAAACTCTTATCTTTGTGAAGTATTGTAGACAAGAAGGCAAGTAAATCAAGACAGAAGAGAGTTAAATGACCTTTCAGATGTTGCGGTTCTTTTCTCAAATATACCACATCAGCTAAACTTCCCAACTTCCAGTCTGCTGCTGAAAATTCAACATCAGTAAGGAATTCACACAACCAGGGAAAAACAGGAAACTCTTGTGACTGTCCACTATGTCTCAACACTTCAGAAATGTCCAACTCTGACTATGGCAGAACAACCACCATGGTATTGCATGCTATCTGTTGCAGAACCGCACTTTGATACCTAGACAGTCATACAAACACTTGGTGACACGTAACTTTGAGAAACTACCGAGAGCTTAGGGCACTGGCAATCCTATTGCTTCAATTCAGAAGACTGATATCAAAGTCATCAAAAAAATGTTATCAAAATTAATTTGTCAGAGCTTTGCCCAAGAGCAAGAACCATTAAAAAAAAATAATAAAAAATTAAGGACTTCTATGACACTCTTGTCTACCTGAAATCCCTAGCTGCAGTAATCAGATACTAGGTAGAAGAAACCACCAAAACCATGATTTAAATGAAAGCAAGTTATTTAAAACACTAGTAAGCAGTAAAAAGAAGCAAATACTCAACACATAATACAGTTTGTTTACGGAGCTGATCAAAAGCCCAAGCTGTAAAGCCTTTTATAAAATACCAGGAGAGAAACTTCATACAAGGGACCACAAGCTGGCATGCAAGCTGGCTTGAGGGATGCTAAGTATCACACACAAACAGCAGCAGCAAATAAAGTTTCAGTGGAAGGGCTGACATATCTTCATAGTACCAGCTCTATTTCAGTAACTTTTGCAAGACACTGTTCTTTCCAAATTCTGACGACAGACTTCCCATAGAAAACTGGTTTGACTACCCAGATTTATCGCAAAATACAGTCTACGTGAGTACTGTCTACCTAAAGTAAAATGCATGAGCAGGTTTCAATATATGAAGGATTTGACAAGCTTATTTCCTCCCTTACTACAGTGTGAAGTAAGCCTGTGGATATATGACTTCAGCATGGAGCTTAAGGTTAAACCACATCTTTTTTTTTTAAAATGCAGTGGAGAATTTTACATAATATACACTTCATGGTTGGTTGTATAGTATTCCTTAATAATTCCAGTTAAAATTATCTTAGCACATTAAGATAGAAATCTTCTTTTCCTACCTAAACCTTCTTAATTTCAACTCCTAAAAATAGCTCACTTGCAACTATTAAGTCAGTGACAACTGAGAATCCCAGCTTTGAAACTATTTTCTCTCAAACAATTATGCACATAAGAAAATTGCACTGAAGGAAGCTAACATAGTTTAAAGTTACCTTTACAAAGGTGGCTGTCAATAAGGGATGTAGAGGTTATAGCAGTAATTTAGATAGCCAGAAGGCTGCCAGGTTAGTATATTGCTGCCTCACCTAAAATCCCCAAAGAACCTTGTTTTGCTGCAGCTTTCCCAACACTTGTTTTTTCCTGCTACCACATAAGCTCTGACTTGAGGTTCCCTGAGTATTAAACTTCACAGTTGCTCTCCTCAGCACCTGTCCTACCTAAAGGCATTTCACTTCTGGGGTCATTTTCTGTCATAGTAACATTTATTCCCCATAAACCTACTGAACCTATGATGTGCATATAAAACTACTTTAAAAAAAACACAACTTTTAAGATACACAAAGCAATTTGATTTGCAGGAATCCACTTTACAGTAGCAATTTTGAAAGCAAATGATAAAAAAAATCCACTCTTGGAAGGTTATATGTTCTCCCCAAGCAACTGTTCCATAACTATACCATTCCCTAAGGCAACTGACAAATTTCCCTGAAAAAATAAACCATTATACTATCTATATTATACTATACCATTTCCTAAAGCAACTAATTTCCCACTTGACTATTCAAAAAGTATTATTGCCAAATAAATTAATTAGTAGTAGGAAAATCTTTTGCTCACTATGTGTTTTCAAAATAGGTATTTTAACCCATATAAGTAATTTACAACTACATTTTTATTCTAATACGTTCTAAAATTGAGTTTACACTTACTAGCTAATAGAAGACAAGTTTTAAGGGAAAGCTAAGGGTTTCCATGTTTCCCCAAGTTTACACGTTGTTTTCAACAGAAAAAACACTTTGCAATTATAAAACTACAATTGGTTTAAGTATGTCAGTAGCTCACAGACAGCAAAATGAGAATACTTTAATACCCTTCAAATTTAATAGATGTACTAATAAAACAAAACAACAAAGTACCTCAATTAAACAAAACACCTAAAGCTACAAGCAGCGCATTAATTTTTACGAGCACTTACGCAAACAGACAGCCAAAAAATTCCAGGTATTGAGGGTGACTTGTTCTATCCTTTCTACTATCATTGTGACACTGGAGGACAACTCACTTTTCTCTAGACATGACCCATCCATTTCCCCAGGCCCTCAGACATACTCGTACATGCACACACAGATGCTCTTTCCAAATCTCGCAGGAAAGGCAACAGCTACTGAGGAGAGAGTATTTCCTTGTCAGCATTCAGCTCCGTCCCCTTGCTCTGGGCCTCCACATTCCTGTTTTCACGTCAGCTCAGCTCCCAAATGGAAAGAGTTATTTCTCAGCACTGGAATGTGAATGCATTCATCAAAAGTGATGCAGAATCTGAAGTCAACTCCACTGACAATGAACACTGAGAAAAGGTTTCTCAGTAAGGAACCCTTTTCTTCCTTCCTCAAAGATCTCTCAGAGAAAGCCCAATTTCACTTGTGACAGCTATTTTTCAAAAAGGACATATAAAATTCAGGATTTTCCTCTACAATGTGATTTTAGCCTTTATTTCTTTTGCTATTCACTATCTTGATTAGCTTAAAACGATAATTAATTCACAGTTGAATTACAAGTCTACACAATGAAGTTTACAACAAGTCTATAATTAAACTACAAGTCTACAATAAAACTACATCTAAGTCTCTCAAAAAACTTCCACAAATCATGGTCATCTATAAGATGCACATTCTTCAGCACATTTTAAAATGCAAGATACTGTTACAGTTTTATGTATTTTTAAATGCAATATTTGCAATGAAGTTTAGTTTAGAATAAACTCTATTTAACTGTCATGTCCTTTCAGCCAAAAAGCATATTGCATTAACCCATGCTCTAACACAAGAAATAATAAAAGTAACACAATTACTTGTTTCTCAAGTTCTCAGTACAAAAATTACATTGCTTCATTTGACATCTACATTTAGGAGAATCACAGGAACTACCAAAATGAAATACAGAGGTACTGCATTAAACATACTTAGAATGTGAAGTTATGCAAGCCAGGAAGTCTTCATTTGCTTTTAGATAGCCCTCACCTTGCAAATACTATTACTACCATCACTATTAGTATTCAAGTCCTCTCTGCTGTGCTTCCCACCTTCTTTCTATCCTCCACTTCCAAATAATGCTTCCCAAACTCAGAGCACAGTGGAGTTACCATGGCTCTGGACAGATTATTTGCTGCACATGCTGCATGGCACTGCTTCCTCCTTACAGCTATGACTTAGCAGCTGCTCTCCATCACTGTATCAATTATTCTCTGATGATACAGAAACAAATATGAGCAGAATGCCTGGTCTCTCATAAATCCCAAAGTCAAATCTTAATGCAGTATTTAACATTTAACTTGCAACAATGGTAAAACATGTTAGCTTTAGTTCTAAAGCAAGCCTGTCAGGCTGAATTCCCAAATGAAATACTGCAGAGCAGTAGTTAGTAGATGTCTATATGGAAAAAAAAAACGGGGACTATCTTCTATCTGCCACTTTCGAGATACTAAAGGATTCAGTCAAGTTCCTTCTCCCATGTCCTTTTGATTAAAACCCACCACATTTCAATTTCATTTTGGTACCTCCACATTAGAATGAAAAACAGCAGTCTCACCACCCCTTTTAATGGCTTATTTGCATCAAGCTAGGTTTAGCGGGGTTTCACAGGAATGGGCTGCAAAAGCCAAATTGCTCCTCCACCCAACTTGTCCTTGCCAGGTATTTTTAAAAGAAAGTTACCATTCAGAAGAGTGTACACATGCACAGGCCATCCCTAGGGGGAGGCTTAAGAGTTCTGATGAAAACTAAGCTTGGCATGGCCACTTTCTGACCCCGCAGAAAAAAACAGACAGAGCCCTTCTTGCATGCAGAGCAGCTCTGACGCAAACAGCCCTCCACTGGGCATGATGCAAAGAGGGAAGGTAGCAGCGGGACTCCCCACACTTAGAGCTGTACGCTGGAAACTATGAAAGCAAGGGTTTGTCAGCTAAAAGACAGAGGAACATTATCAGATAATTTGATCTTCTGTAAAATATAGGCTGGCTTCTTTGATTCTCACTGAATCCTGTCTTTTAGGAAAAGTAAGCAAATATTCAAGTGAAGCCCAAGATGCTTTTGACATGCATTAAATACTACTTTCAATTAAAATCGGAGGTCATCTGCAAATCAAAATAATCAGTAGATTCACCCTTTTTTTCTTTTTAATATATTAAATTTCCACAATGTTATTATACATACCACCTTTTTTCTTTCCTTTTTTTTTTTTTTGCCCGCCAGAGTAAATAGCTACTTCACAAAACGTTCTTTAGCTGAAAGGAAAAACTGAAATGCTGGCAACTGGGATCCGAGTTGAAGAGGTATTTTCAGACCTGTCACTGTTTGCAAATCCTGGAGACATGAGTTCACTACATACCACGGATAAGGATGATTAGACTTATCCAGTGTCATATGATAGCTTAGATGTTTACAGTCTCAGATACAAAAGCTCATGTGTCAGGGAAGGGACTCACTTTGCAACATCACATCTAAGTACATGCCACTTAATACTTTGGGAGGGATGTTTCTCTAGCAAAAAAAAGCCTCAATGGTCACTGCAGCTCCTTGGTTGACCTGGGACCCAACTACCTTCTGCCACAACAGGGATCACAGTGTGAAGTGCAATACCCCCACTGCTCCAGCAAGAAGAAACCAGCACGCTAGACGAAATGCCAACTAACCAGTTAATGTGAAGGACACAAAAATTACATGATAAGCACATTTATAGCGTATTATTGCTTTAAATAATTCCTGCTAAAAACATGTGAAAGTTAATTTGCACTCCAGCTGAAAGCTTTAGTAAACTTCTTCAGTATTTTGAACACGTTTAGTTAGCATCCTTAGAGATGACAGACTGGAGTACTTTATCTACACAATACTCATAGGGATTTCTCTATTCCTTATGTAAATGCAACCCAGATCAGATGTTGCATTAATTTGGTAGTCTACAGCGAACTACTGAAAGCTCTTCAAAAGAAATGCCTGAAAACCCCGTGTGAATAATTTGAAATTGGGTAGATTCTGAAAGTTCAGTTCCAGAGAAGGTCCCTTCAGTCAGCTCCTGAAGCACTTGCCTTGTGATCTTCATTTTCTCTTAGTAGAGACTACTGTTTTGAAAAGTGTCATTAATTTTAACATCATAGTGAGTTGCAAGACTGAGTATGGCAGAACTTATGGTCTTTTATAACCCTTTCATAAACAAGACAAATGTGTTCATGATAATCAAGATCCGTGTTTGTAAACTATACAAACATATATAAACAAAGCTGGATGTAGTATTGGCATTAACAAAATTTAGCTTGTTGCAGCAGTTGAACTTTGCAGCCTCTCTCATACAGCAAGTTAGAAGCCAGGTACCTCACTGGAGCAACTGACAGAAAAGATTCTTACTTGGAAAAAAAAATCTCCTTATTTTTAAATTCAAAGTTCTCATTTTATCTTGGAAAACATTCAAAGGTGAAAGCTTTTTTCCTAACCCCCGTTTTTTTTAATATCCTTTTTTTAAAAAAATGTGTTTTCATAAATGGTTTCAGTAAAGACAGCTTTGCTTATGCTTCATCTTAATGATGTCTGTGTTGCCATGGAGCTTACTCTGACATCACAGGATCTACATAATGGTCTCAAAGAATGAGAAGTAGTAGGAAAACATTACTTAAGAGGTAAGACCTTGTCTGAACACAGTGTGGCTTATTAACATTCATGAAGCTCATTAAAACAGGAGTATTTTTCCAACCTCATATAAAGCCTTTAGATGTTAAATCTTAAAGACTTTTTTTTTCCCCTCTTGAAAATTATATAGTAAGCTTTTAAAATCCTCCTATAGATTTTTCATAATTAGAAATTGACGCTTTTTTACAAATATTAAAAATTAATGACTTGTCAACCAGGGTTGTAGTAATAAGACCATATATATTGACATTTTCCACCCCACTTACACTCCTAACTCACTCAATACAAGCAGTTCATTCACAATGCAGGGTTAAACACACCCTCAAACAACTAGTTTCCATAAAACTTACTAGCATATATATGCAAGATACCTTTGTAATAATTTCCCTGTAACTGCAAAGGAATAAAAAAAAAATTAAAAAAATAAAAAAAAAAGTGAAGCAATAGTTATAATTTTTTGCTCTTTAGATTATAATGTAAAAACAAGTTATCCCTCATTTAACGTGCTATATTACATCTAGTATCCCCAGATTTATCTTTCAGAAACATTTAAAAATTGTACTGTCACCTGAAAAATAAACCTCTCAGACATTTCAGTCTTCTGCAGTATGGAAAAATATTTTGTTATAACAACATTTGTTGAAGAATTATAGTAGTAGAATCATGCTAACAATCAAAACAGTAATTTTGATTTTTGCACATAGATCATTTTGTTGTTATTTTGCGGTAAGCAATGACCAGAATTTCTCATTTCATCACACTCAAAACTTGCCTGAAGACCCTGACAGCATGTAAAACAAACAGCATCTTTCTTTTGTCCTCAGCAGGAATCTCATAATGTAGTTTTCTAAGGTAACTGAGGCTTTTTTCTGATATTTTGCAGGTTGTACAAAAGCGCAAACCCTTCAATACTCATAATCAGAAGGAACCTTAAAGCAGAAAGAACAGATTGCAGAACAGACTATCACACCAACTGCAATATCAACTGTGAAAAAGCAAGTTTTCTTCTACATACAGAAAGACATTTCTAATTAAACATTTAAGTAGTAGTGAATACCCAGGTATAACAGGTCTCACATTTAACTTGGAAACAGCCACAAACTTCATTACAGAGAATTTTCCCCTCAACTTCTCAGAAACAGCTCTCATTTATTTTCCACACCCTCATAGCACTCAAGTAATTTATTATCATTTTAGATAACAGGCTTGTAATACTAAAATCAAGCCTGAAATTTTAGAAGAGAGATACCAGTATAAGTGAGAACTCTTGAAATTAAATATCACAATTATGATTTACAGAGGAACAATAACAGCAAGCAGCAAAGATGAACAGTTTACAAGACTGATTACATGCTGTTCTCAATTACTTTAAATTGTGACATGCTCCATTTGAAACTCTGGTTCTGGGATTAGAAAGGCGTCTCTAATCAGTGAAACACAATAAGTTTAAGAGTGGAGTCAGCAATAAAACCCACACTTTTTCAAGGACAGATTTTGTTTGAACACATTTTAGAAACGTATCAACTAAGCAGCACAAAAATTTTCAATAAGAATATCTTTAGAAAAGACACGTTTCAGTGGAATGAATGTGTTTCTCATCCTGCCCATCCTAGAGAGCATTCTGAAACATTCCTAGGAAAAAAGAAACCAACACACCCCACCCCCTCCAAATAAAGGCAACCTTCCCTCCCCCCATCTCAACTTCAGCACCTTTCCCAACACTAAATTAGTTATAATTTTAACCCTAGCTTTCTAACATTTAAAAACCTGCTATGTGAGAGTTGGTATCATTCATAAACGTCATAAATTCCTCTAACAGCTGCCTTAATGGATTGTCTCCTTCCTCTCCTTTCTCCTAAAAAGTTAACCCCCATGGATCTAGTCTGTTAAAACCACTTTGCTTAATTTTAATTTTACCTTAAGGTCTTTTTCAGTTACTCTGAGCTATTAAGATATTCATGCTTACACATAAAAAATCTACTATCCATGTTCACACAGATTTTGTTTTCCTTTAGCACTGGGTGTACACTATACTTACATCGTACTGAAAAATTTTGATTATATTTAATCTGTACAGTAAGTGCAAAAAATAACTTAAGCTGGTTCACAGGCAAGACTTGCCATAAAAGCAATGATTTGAATTTACACAGTTACTCTGTTTCTATGTTCCACATCACATATGCATATTTTTGTCATTAACATACATGCGTTTACCTTTCTAGTTTTTTTAAACAACAGCAGTTTCAATGGGGAAGATACTGACTTGAGTAAAGCACAAGAACAGCCAATGAACGAAACTTTTCTGAACACTAACACACCTGAGCATCAGAAGCTGATCCAGATCATATCAAGTCCATCATCAGGTCTTCCATATGGAAAGAGAAATCTGTAACTCTGAGACACACACCTACAAACTAGCACGATGCTAGCACTTGTGAGGGCTTCTGAAGTTGACTTTTCTCCTACCATGAGTATTTCCACCCCTGAAAACCTCCCCCACCTTAAAAGGGATCAGAAATATTCAGGCTCACTTAGAAGTTATTCAGGTCATTTGACACTTTCTGCTTTGTTGTTACCCTCTATCTCATTACAAACTTGGAAGAAAGCCTGGTAGCACTAGACCTACTACACTAGATTTCTATTTTTATTTTCAAAAGATGCCAGCGTAATAGATTAAGCCCCTTAACATTTTATCAGCTGGGTAAGCACAAAATTCTAGTAGCATTGAAATAATTGTTTTGACAGGAACAATGCCAGACACAACGCAATCTCATCATTCAGGAACTCTGTCCTCTTCTATTTCCCAATACCCCAGATACTGGCAGCACATGTGGAAGATGATCAAATTCAAACCTCAATGAACTCTTACATTATTCAGCAGAAGAAAAACTGGGTGGGATAAAGCAAAATGTATGCAATACCAAATTCACTTAGCTGCAAAAGTAACTATTCATATTTTAAAAAAACTGTACACCAACTTCTTAGCAAAGAGAACAGTTTCAGATGACATTACTGTTATAATGTGCTCTGCATCATGAACTTTACTGTAACAGCAGGTGACATGACAAGGACCTGTTAATTAATGCGTCAGCTAATTCAGCTACAGCCAGAGGTGTTTGTGACTGTGTCTAAGTGAGGAAGCCAGACTCAGAGAGCTGAGGTTAGGGACAGACCCACGGCAGATCTAGTTCCTCCAGTACTTCATGAAGAAGGCAGCAATGCCACCCATCAGCGAGCTCTAGGCTTCAATACCAAATGGTCACAATACCAACAGATAAACAAGCTCAAAGCAGTAGGCCAGATCAGGCACTCCCAATAGAATGGTCAATCTTGTAAACAAGCTTTTAATTTTAAACATTTCCACCCAAGAGGACATATACAGCCTTTAGGTAGATTTGGATAGTACAAAGAAATTAGTGTTGCTTTCTCAATGTCTATTTAAAATCTATTAGAGATTCGCAGTAGACATACACTCAGTCATAAATGGACTGACATCTCCACTACTTCTCCTAACTCCCCTCTTCAATTTATGATCTCAGTCTTTCCCAGATTAGACCGTTACATCACACTCCTTCATGCTTCAGCTTCAACTGACTGACTGAAATGCTTAACTGAGGCATTCAAACCAAACAGAAGACAAGACAGCACTAGGGGTCATCCCACAACAGTACCATGATACCACGGCAATAGTGGTGAGCAGGACTAGCTGGATACAGAAATAAAAAGCAACATATAGGTCATGGTAAAATTCTGTGGCAGCAGCCAGCAGCATAAATGAATAAATAGAGTTTTATATTAAAGAGCAAGAGTTCTGAAGGCAAAATAAATCCAAAGCATATAGTTTCAAGTAATTACTTAAAAACACTTGAAACCACAGCCTGGGGAGTTATTTTTCTTCACAAAGATCCCAAGTAAAGTCTTCATGCTTCCATCATGATGTTGTTAATCCTTAGCCATAAGCAAAACTCAGAAACAGGGAAAAGTTGAATAAGCTTAGCACAGCTCTTGCTCAGCTCTCTCTGTAGCTTAAATAACTCAGCTAGCAGCTCCCAAAAATACAATCCTAAGTCTTTCAAATCATTGTCCTAAAACTGCTTCCTGCTTAGGGGGTAAAAAACAAAACCAAAAACCTTTCTAGAGGATTTTGTTTTAAATACTTGTGTATGTTGGTCACCCTCAGTGTTAAAACACCAGTTTTGCTCGAAGTTTCAGTCAGGAATAGCCATTATTAATAAACACTAACTTGCAAATTTATTAGGGTCATACACTGAGAAATGGTTTTTATCATTGTAATTAAAGCTACCGATATAACTTTACCTACTGAAAGATCAACCAAAGACAGTTATCCATTAAAAGTACAAACATATCATTAGTTATGTATATGTAAACCACACCAAACAGCGTGTCCCAGGCACCAGAAAAAAATTAGGATGTCTGTTTCAGGATACAAAACTGTATAAATACATGTACATAGCCAAAAGCTCTGCTCCTGCACCATTATACTCACATGCATTACCTGTCAAAATGTAAAACAAAAAAAAAACAAACCAAGACAACAAAAACGTAAAAACAAACCAAACACCACCACCAAAAGAGAAACATGCCCAAGCCAAAATCCTTAAGCTTTCTTCTGAGAGAAGTTACTTTGAGTTAATCGGACACACTTGGCCAAGGACAAATAATTTCTGCACAAATTGAATTCTCTTATTGCTTTATATACATTCAAAACAAGTCCATAATTTCTTCAATGGCTCTGCAAGAGATTCTGATATTCCATTCCATTTTTCAAGTTGCCTTAGTATCGGGAAGCCTAGAGGGCTAAATCATCAATGTTTAAAGAGATACACCCCTTTTAATTTTGAAGACAGAATAAAACAGATGCTCGCTTAACTTCAAAACTTAATCTTTTAATTAGAGGAAAAAGCTTAAGTAATTGCTCCCGCATGTAAAATTTGTGAACTTGCTAAAGGGAGAACAGCTCTCCATCACCACATGAAGCAGTGAGGGGAGAACTGGTTGGGTGCAGCAGTAAGGAAGGAAAAGAGGAGCCTACAGGAAAGAAAGAGTATAGATGAGTGAGTAGTTAAAGACACGAGCAAAGCCAGGTTTGCACATCGCAAGTTGATATCGCAGCATCCCTGAGCAGCACAGTACACACCACCCAGGCAGCCTGGGAAGAATTCTAGGAGAAAAGCAGGAAAAGAACAGGCACTTTTCAGAGCCTACCAGTCTGACAAAAACTGCCCTGCAATTCTGTATTTTGTTGCTGGTAAGAGTTACATCCTCCAGTCATGGAGCGCACAGACAAGCAGAAAGTTTGCTGTGGGAGGCATAGAAGACGTTTTTATAGTGCAGCTCCAAGTCAAATAAGATGAAAGACCATGGTAAAATTTACACTAGAAGCAAAGTCCTGGAGCTAAAACCACACGGGAAGTCCAAGCAGCTGAGCAAATGTGAGGAGCCCATGGAGCAGACCAAGAGATGTTGGAGGCAATTCCAAAAGATATTTTGAGGAACTGCCACATTACCACTGTCAGTGACCACATGAAAACACAGGAGAGCCAGGACAATCTTCTGGGAATTGTATTTTCTAGACTTCATAAATAAACCTCATTTTACCATGTGAACTGCTTCAGGGTACAGATACTCAAGGGAAACAGCAGTGGGAGCAAGAGTTAATTTATGCTAGCTTGGTGGTTGTGGTGGGAGCGGGGAACTAAGGAATGTTTAGTTTCAACATAATATGTGCCTGATATGTTAAACAGAGTAAGAATGGAAATTGTTAATAGCAAGATATGGGGGTAGAAAAAAATCTTCCTCACATTAAACTGTCAGAATAAATTTCATTGTTGCAATCCACAAAAATTAAATAGGAGAACGGGATTAAGCTTTACTTTATGTCTCAAAAAAGTATGTTAGGTTTAATTATTCAGGTCAAAATTGTTTAAAACTTTGAATTCCAAGTTCTCCAAAAACATTAACTGAATAAAATTAAGCCTTACCTTTGGAACGCTCTTTGCTAGCTGATGGCTTGGCATTTAAACAAATTCTATCTAGACTAAGCTATATTTCAGAAGGGAAATAAAACAATGCTCATGCTATTTTCACAACACAGGCATAGTTTAGATGTTAAAGTTTCCAAAGCAAGATATTCAATCTAGGACTTCACTTATTCAAAAATCCCACCTTGAACATTTTTACATTTTTTTTTTTACTTTTGATTTAAAGACTTGCCAAGTAACTCATTAAAAGCAGTTCTACAAGTCACTAAGTTTGGCAAAATTGTCAGCTACGCCACTCATTTCAAACTATTGCAACTACCAACTATTTGATTCTATAGAGCACATTACAAAGCTGCTTAGCTTTGACAACTATACAATTATTTATTTCTGTTTGAGCGGGAAGATAGGGGAGTGGTCATTTCTTATGCTTTCAGACAGCTTGGTTGTTTGAGGTTTCTTTGTTATTTTAAGACATTCTTCTTCCCCAACTATATATTATCTGTCTGCCAAACCTAGTCATCATTCCCTCTTCACAAAGAATTTTAAATGGTGTCTCACACTTGGAATCAAAGACTTGGAGACAATAGATTTGGGAGAAAAAAGGTTTACTTGACATAATACACAACAAAGGGGTATTTGCAGTGTTAGCCACCAACCAGTCTGAGCATGCTGTATCTGAAACTAATGCAACTAAATTAGCCAATAGAGGCTAATACAATACCCAAATACAAGTAATATGCTGAAATTCTCAGTCAAATGCACTAAGGTACTTCTACATTTCAGCCTAAATCTGATAATAGCAGTCCATTCTTTTCCTTATAGGCTCACATGCCAACAGCCATGAAGTTTAGAGTAGGATGAAAATCAGCACAAGACTCCGAAAACACCCCAGAGATTGCAGGCAGATTTATTCACGAAGGCTATCTGAATTGCCCTAACTAGGTACTACTTTTACCCTGTCTTGTATAGACATAGATTCTAAAAGACTAAAATCCAACAAAGAACAGCAAATGCTCCTGAAATTCGGAGGGGCGAGGGAGGGAAAAATGTATATTTTACTTTAAATTCCATCCGCTACTGGCCAGCCATTGTTTAATGAAGCTGAGCTTGACAAAACCAGGGCAGGCAAGGGACAGCCTGCAGTCTGAGCAGCACCAGCAGCTTCTAAGTCCCTCTGGGAGGGCCGGAAGCAGCTCAGCCCATGCGAAGGGATTGACTGTGAGTACATGGGGTAGGCTGCCAAAAAAGCATGAATAATTTCAAGGCAGGAAAAAAAAAATTAGTAGTTTTAGATGGCAAGATGTTTGGGAATAGGAAGGCTGGATTACTTAAAAGCTCTGGGAAAAGAAAAGTGAAGGAAACAAGAATTTTCTGAGCCACTGAGACTTGGAGAAAGCAGCATACTTCTTGCTTTTTGCTCCTACACAGACTTCGCAGCTTCATCCTGCTCTCTTACAAGCTTTATATGTGGCAATATTATTTCCTAGTGGTGTTCTAGATGGGCAATGATAAAATGGATTAAAGTGGAAAAAAACCCCAAACAAACTACAACTAAAATAGCTTAAATCTGAATTTACATTAAGCTTACTCAAACGTTTTGGCCAAACAAGATCTAAATGAGATGATCTCTACCTGACAATGTTTAGGTCTCTTTCTATTACCTCAAGTTAATAATGCATCAGAATATTGCTCCATTTGCTGAAGCATAGCAAATTCATTTTAACAACAATAAGACATTAAGACGCCCAAATTATGCAATGCCCAAAAAGTCTCTTGAAATTATTACTCCTTGTAAATACCCAGTCTAAGCAAACAGTTATCTAGTAACTGCCTTTTGCCCACTTTTGACTCTACTCTCTAGATTTCAAAAGACCACTATCAGTTCTTTCCAGACCACAGTATTTCACGAGATCTTACTCCCTTTTAAATAGGGCACTGTAAAATTTTACATTAGTGTTGCTGCTAAAGAGTATCAGCAATAAAAAAAAAAATTAAAAAAAAAATAATAAAAAAAAAATTAAAAAAAAAGCCACGGAATCATACAATGGTTTGGGTTGGAAGGGACCTTAAAGATCACCTAGTTCCAGCCCCGTCGGTTATTACTTATTACCCACCAGTGTTCCAAATCAGAAATTCAACCTGGCTGCCCTCTCACTTTTCCCAAGTTTCCTATTTGTAGATGAGCCCAAGGCTCAGATACTGCAGCTTTCTCATTTACAAAGTAAAAATCCTGATTAGCCTTGCCTTAAATTTAAGTTCCTCAACTACCGTTCAATAACTATAGCTTTTAAACACAAAGCCACTCACTAGAATGGCTCTGGGTCTGATCTCCAGAAAAACTTGTGTCTTTAAATTCAACTTTCTTAATTTTGTTTTCATGGACTTACGTTATCTTTGTCTATTAACAGATTGTCCCTCTTGCATTTGGTTCCCAAGATACCAGATTTGACAGCTATCTGTCTCTGTCCAGAACTATGAAAGTTTTTCTCATGCCGAATTCCACACTTGCAGTTCACCAAGATCTCAGACACTGTCCCAGATATTATTTCTGAATATCTCCAGGTGAACAGCCCTGAAATGCTCTGCTTAGAGTCACAGAACCTGCAATTTTCTGTTCATTCTTCCAGCAAGAATTTCAAGCTCATAATTTATCTTATTAAATCTCACTTCTCATCAAGTGTCAAAAGATGTCTGAAGCACAAGCACTGCTGCAATTCAAAGGAACATGATATTCATGCCACAGACTATATACAATCACCCTACATTAATTCAGATATCATACATTCTCTCCCCTGGCATCTCAAGATAGAACTTTCTGCCAGCTTTTTTTCCTGACACATTGCCTGTTCATAGGTGACATACAGGGCAATTTTCTTCCATCTGCCAGCAGCAGGGATCCTATAATCTGTTGTTATTCTAGTTTTTACAATAACCAGTTTTGCACCTTTAGCATATAGTGGTTTTGCTTACACCAAGAACATGCCACCATCAAACAGAAGTCACAGGACCAGCATTGCCCTCCCACTGGAAGGCATATCTGAACATCTAATTGTTCATATGCCCACCAACACCAGCTCTGAAGTGATTTCCCACTGTTTAAAACTGTGAGGAAGTTTCTAATACTTTCATTCCCATCATACCATACAGAGACAGGTCATTCTTTCATTCCGCCTTTCACAAATTGCATTGCATGCCATTTACTTCAAAGGAGTCATTTATAGCAGTCTGAATGAATATGCATGTAACCAACATTTTTAAGTGATTCTGCTCTGCTTCCACTAAAATGAGCTAGCTCAGCCACCTTAGTCTAAAATCCTTACAGTCATTTGTATTTTTTTCATAGCTCAAAATAATTAAATTTTATACTGTAGCATTATGAATTTTGAGCATCTCACACTCAAAATTTTTTAAATCACATAAAATATCATTTGTTGCAAATCCATTCATGTGAAGCACAGCCTTCAACAGAAGTAGCAGAACTTAAGCATATGCTAAAACACATACTGAAGACTAATACACAGTAAGTAAAGCCTCATGAAAACATCACAAGCTCTATTACACCTACGATTCAAAGTCTGACTACTCACAGGAACAGATTACTTGGTACTTCACTCCATTTGTCAGGTATTTGGTGGTTTTATTTTTAAACTGACAGAATCTGCATGGCATCTTGAATGTTTGTACACTGTCCACGATAATGTGCTTTCAGTTCTAGCTATGGGCATAAAACTATTAGCACAACTACCTAGTAAACGTAGGCAGAGAGTGTTTATGTGCGTACTTCTCTGTTTCATTAAGCACAAGACATTGCCTTTCAATTCTAAAAATTCTCTACATCTCATATTTATGTTTAAAATGCAGAATACAGTACACTGATAACTGACATACCTGCTTCTTGGAAGAAACATAGATTCTTTAATGAAGACTGAACCAGACAGCAGGATATACCAACAGGTACCAATATCATCAGGGCTAGAATAAAAAAAAGAGGACACAGTTTAAGACATTTGATTTAAGTTACCCACAACACTAGCAAACATGCATTATGAGGAAAAAGAGGCAAAAATACTTGACATTATGGAAGAAAGCCACAGTTCAATTGAAATGTATAAATGACTCAATTGAAATGTGTAAATGATTATTTACAAAGCAATTCTGACAAACTATTCTAAATTCCACCTAAAAATATATACATTATTATAGTGCCTCATTCATTTCACAGGTTCTAACTTAAACAGGGGAAGTTTAGATTGGATATAAGGAAGAAATTCTTTACTGTAAGGGTGGTGAGGCACTGGAATGGGTTGCCCAGGGAAGTTGTGAATGCTCCATCGCTGGTGGTGTTCAAGGCCAGGTTGGACAGAGCTTTGGGTGGCATGGTTTACTGGGAGGTATCCCACCCTGTGGCAGGAGAATTGGAACTAGATGATCTTAAGGTCCTTTCCAACCTTAACTATTCTATGATTCCCTTGTAAAAGCATACATCTATCCATTTGGTAACAGCATAAATCTAATTAAATATAATCGAAAGTGATTAAAATGAAGTCAAGCTACAGTAAATATACTGTATTATATTCTGTTGAATCCATTGCTTTCCTCTTGCTGAAGAAACTGCATCATCTTCGCCACTATAAATAAGTCTTCCTTTCCCAATTCTAGCCATCTCATTCACCCTTTCTTCAAAACAGATACTTGCTTTTCTGTACCAGTTTACCTTCTCATAAGGTAAGACAGCATTGGCTGCATCTGCAGATGGTAAACCTAGATTAAATTTGTTAGTTAACTTTATCTTCTGCTACTATGCACTGCCCCTTTCATGGCTCTTCCTCACGCAAGAGTAAATTCCCAATAAAAGAGATTCTTTTCCCCTCTCTTCATCCTATAGAGGAACTAGATCAGGATTTCGTCAACTAGACCCAATTAACTCCACTGTAGATTCAGACCTTGCTCCTTGAGTAACACAAAATCATTTTCATAGACTGTTCTTGGATAGCTTCAAACAATGTTTAGACAGGAAAATAAAATGGTTTAAGGTTACTAGAAATAGGTGCAATAGAAGTCTTGTGACATTTTGACAGTCAACACTATGAAATCTGTACTTTATTTCAACTTTTACTACTTCTACTTCTTCAAAAGAAACTCACTAATTGGATTCAAGTACGCTGTTATGAACTGCACAAGCATTCTTATCTGAAAACTACATCCCTAGCAACACTAACAGTTGCAGATTACTTAATTAATCTGTAGTACCTTCATTTTTAAAATTACATTTCAAGTCATTAACAACAATTAGTTTAACTTCAAGCAAGAACAGCCCACATCTTTTAATGACAATGACAGCATAGTATTAAAACCCAACCTTAAATCTAAATAGACTATGTACATGCTAGCAGCGTGGTTTTCATTTGAAGAACTTCAATTTAAGAAGTACCTACACAGTGGAGTCCTCAAAACAAAGAGTGCCATTTCCTCAGCACTCAGTTAATTACACTTTCTAAGAGAAAAGCTGAAGTTAGGAAGAAGGGAAGGGAGCTGGTTTAAAAGAGCTGAGAGCAAAGCAGCCATCCAGACGGTCTAAAAACATGTTCCACTTCCATTTTGCATTATGTAATATAATCGTGAGAGAAAGGACAAGCATCAGAAACATAGAGAATTAACAGAGGAAACGGAGGACACTACCTATGACCAAGAACACAAGAACTGATTAAGATGATACACTCTATATTTCCTTTCTACCAGCCTGTGACCTGACCAGTGAAGCCACACTAGTCAGCCAGAGCCACCAGTGTAGAACTAACATCTTCAAAAGGAAGTCATCAGGAAATACTTCTTTATACTGATATACACTGTCGCAGCTAAAACAACAAACCATTTTGACGTACACAGTGGAAGCGCTCTAAGCTGCCTCTTCTGAAGTGCACTTGACATGCTTGCTTCTCACATGGACCTACATGCCCTTAAATCTGTTAGTCCAGAAAAGTCAACACTGTACATTAGTACAGAGGACCCAGTTAAAGCAGATAAATTCAAGAAAACCATCACTTTAACAGAAAATATTCTGAAAAGCATAAATATGCACTTAAGTTACACATCTACGATTCTAATTTCCATTAAACACTCTCTCAGAATGAGTACTAAGTTGTCAGGCATCACACCAGCATTACTACTGAGCTGAAAGTCTGCTGAATTTTTGCTGGTTTTGGTTTTTAATAGGTGCCATTCTAAATACAAATAAACATATGTTAATTCTCAGAGTTGAAAGGTTTTAAAAAAGATGTTTTCAGCGATGGCTACAGACTTCATGATTTCCCACATTGCTGGGAAGTAACTCTACTGGATGTCAATATTATTTTCCCCATGCAGATTACACCATATTGTATTATTACATAAGTTTTGTGGGTTTGGGGTTTTCTGCTGTTTTTTTGAGAGATTTAAAAAAAAAACAAAACAAAAACAAGCAAACAAAGAAAAAAAACCTGGTAATTTGATTAAGTATGTAAGTGTAGGTTGACAGAAAAGAACCTCATCTGGGGTCAAAGGCTTTATAACTTTAAAGCAAAACTAATTTAGAAGATATGCTTATACTTTTACAAAAAGCCATTTCCACGCATAACTGAAGCAAATATAAAAGATTATTTAATCAATAGCAAATACTTTTAAAGCTTACACATTACATCATTTGCAAAATTTAATTCCTTTAAGAGGTGATGAACTCTGTCAAATCACCTAATTGTAAAGGCTCGAGTTTGCTTTTCCCATTGGACATCTATCTCCAAACAGAAAGGCAGCCACTGTCTTTCACAGGCATCAGTCAATATGCATAATATTCAAATTCTTCATGCTACTTTTGAATCTATCTTCCAATCATTTAACAAACAACTATAATGATTATTTATTTAACTTCAATAGTTTAACTTTTTCTTATTTGATCACACCCAGTGTAACTTTTCACTTGGTTTAATCTTTTTTTGCCAGTTCACAGGTTTATCCACATTCTCTGCTAGTTAGCTCTTCAATAGTTTTTACTTCTCATTTATCTATTATGAACATCATATTTTAGCCACTTTGTATATAATCAAGAGGCATCTGTTCATTTCACAGCTGCAGGTGCTGATTAAAAAAAATAAATCAGACTTTAGGAATACTATCGGATTGACTTTATTTTCCTGTTGCTTACACGTATTTTGATAATTGGTTTTCTTTTTACAGTCATATTAGAGAATTTCTAAGGTACTTCCATCATGCATAGCTACTGAATACTGAACTCAACTCTTTAATTACCCAAAACCACACTTCAGTACTGCTGTGTCACAATAGTGGAAAGTTACTACAAAATACGTCTGTATTCAAGGTATCTTCCCCAAAACACTGTGTTCTTTTAAGCTTTCGTTGGCAACCAAAGCATCATATTTCCAAAACAGTCTTCAAGAACAATAATGTTCATGGATTTTCATTCTCTTTGTTTTTACACATACTAGTATTTAAATATAGTCTTGAACAAAACATCTGAAGAAAAAAAAACTAAACCTACACATATAGCAAACACATTCCTTCCTCAAGAACACACATGCTTCCCTCAAAAAAAACCCACAAACAAATGAAAGACTGATCTATCCCTTTCATATGAAAATATATTTAACTCCTGCACTTCTCAACACTTGCTACTCTTTCAGTTGTTTAGAATTAAGGCTCAACAAAGCCATTTGGCAGCCAGCTTTTGCTACAGTGCTGTTACAAAAAAACACACGCAATTCTTTCATTTTAAGGATCTTGGCTTTCCACAATCCTATTTAAACATCAGGTGGCTTTCAATCAAATTTCCATGTTTTCTGTACAACGCTTGACATTTGTTCATTTGCATTCTTCAGTACTTTTGTGCCTGTAATGAAAGGCAGAAGGAACTACGGAAATCTATACTGAACTACAAAGCTTTTCTTCAAGACATGTGAGCACTAACTAATGCAAACACTATTTTACCCAATGTAGAATACTCACATTTGAAAGATTTTCTTTGCAATCCTGTTTTACACTTTGTTTTTAAACATAAAAACTGAGTTCTAGAGAACAAATCTAAGCCTAATTATGGAGTTTTCTTTCACTGCTAGAATGCTGCCTACCTCTGGCAGCCTATATTGCTATCTAGAAACAATATTTGTCCTCCTAAAGATACTTCTGTCAAAGAGATAACAGCAAATTGTGCTTTAAAGGGTTCTTTTGTGGACAGGACACAGCCCTGACTGGCTTTGCAAAACAATATTATGTCCATGCAAGCACTTCTTCCAGAATTATCTGAAGTAGGATAGACACTATGACTTTTCCCCAAAGGCATTCTTGGAGGCAAATTGGGGTTCCTTTAGCCTCGGGACAGTTGAGGTGAGTGTCCAGAAGCATTTGTCAGTCAATTTGATGTAGAAAGTAAATAAACTTGGTTTATCCATGTTCTAGATATTCATCTAGATATCAAGACAGTTAAAGCTATATTGCATACTGAATGCACCACAGCTATCTGCTTTCCAGAGTTACAAAAAGCATGATTTATTACAAAGAAATTAAGATGACACAGACAATTTATCCTGCAAAGAATATGAACTAAGTCAACTCAGAAGTCACACATTAAGAGGCAGTCAAAAGAACAACAACAAAAAAAAAAAAAAAAAAAATACATGTAGTCATTCTGTCTTAGATATATGAAAGAAGTGAAAACTTGGCGACACAAACTTCCACCCATCCTTTATAGAGCCTACAGGACTATAAACAGATTCAAGACGTTGGCTGCCCTACACTGTAACTTGTGTTAGTGCACTAGAATTAGATTAATGCCTGGGTGTCTATGTGTACTCAAAGCATTTGACTGCAGTGCAAAGGAAAGAGCCTAAATCTTAAGAAAAGCAAGAGACCTTAAGCAGAAGACAGGATACGTATTCTGTGAAGACAACAACAAAAGGACTCTGGCATCAAGATTTAACATTGTTTTCTTACAGGTACTACGAATGAGCTACCTACTACTAAAGTTTTCAGAATACTCAGGTTCTAGCAGCAGCCTTAATGTGGTGCAAAACTGAAAGCCAATGCCAAAACAGTAACCGATGTGCAGACCTTATTCACAATTGCACTGCAATTAGTTGCACAACATTTTAAGAAAGCTACTATAAATCTTGACTCTAGTATTATCACACCTTTGAGAGCAGGGGATTTCCTGGGGAATCTATATTTAATTTCCCAGAATGCTAGAGATCTTGATTTACGGGAATTCAGGAGCTAGAAACGGAAATCCGGAGACTGGATTGCAATGCCTTTCCATCATGTTTCTCTCCCCAGCTTCCTTGACGTAGTCCTTTTTGCGCAACTGTAACTTGCAGCCAGAAAGCACACCTCTCCACTTTAAAAATGACACAAACAGCTGAAGGCAGAACTTAGCAAAGTAACTTCATAGCTGCCACTGACTGTTTTGTTCGGAAAATTCAGTTACATAATTATGCAGTGGCCTATGATGACATCACTAGGCTGTCACTGTTGGTAAATAAACAGTATTTTCAGACTTAAGACTTCACATTTTCTAGCATATGACTGTTCTTTGACACTTCATAGGATAGCTAGGGTTGGAAAGGACCTTAAGATTATCTAGTTCCGATCCCACCACCACAGGCAGGGACACCTCACACTAAACCATGTCACCCAAACCTCTGTCCAACCTGGCTTTGAACACCACCAGGGATGCAGCATTCACAGCTTCCTTGGGCAACACATTCCAGTGCCTCACCACCCTTGCAGCAACGAATTTTTCCTCAAATCCAATCTAAACCCTCCCTTGTTTAAGTCTGAATCCATTACCCCTTGTCCTATCGCTATAGTTCCTAATGAAGAGTCCCTCCCCCGCATCCCCATAGGCCTCCTTCAGAGGTGTTCAAAGTTCAAACATCAGGAAGCATTTATAAATCACTGGACTGCCAAGATCCAGTGACTTTGCAGGTTTTCTCAGAGTCTTCAGCACTTGTATTAAAATCTTCATGCCGTAAGCTATTTATTCCACTAGAAGGGGCAACTTGCTGTTCCCAGATCCCCAACCAGCTGTAGATACACTACTTAAAACTGAAGTTTTAGTTTCTGAAAATAATTATTTTATTTTGATTTAAAGCAATCTGCAGCCCTTGTACACAATGTCTGTAACTATAAGTCTGAATCAATATTAACAGCATATCAAAGAAAATCTGCATGAAAAATAACCTGCTTCAATACACGTCTCTCACACAATACTCGTTCTTCACAGCATTTGTCTACAGTAGCTCAGATGTTCTAATTTTACATTTCAAATTTCCTGATTACAGAAGAAGCTCAAAAAACTTCCAAAATATTCAGCTACAATATCGATTTAAGTCAATCTGCTAAAAGACTCAATAAACATCAAACACTTACACCATCTCTAGTGTCTCCCTCTATTCTCTATCAAAAGAAGCATGACCAGCAGGTCAGGAGGTGATCCTACTCCTCTGCTCTCGTGAGACCTCACTTGGAGTACTGTGTACAGTTCTGGTGTCCTCAACATAAAAAGGACATGGAACTGTTGGAACAAGT
>JASSUY010048283.1:0-21910 GCA_032466535.1 Forpus xanthops
CAGCAGTGGTTTGTGTTATACCTTAGTTACTGGACTGTTCTTATCTCAACCTGCAGGAGTTTCATTCTTTCAATTCTCCTCCCCATCCCTCAGGGAGCGGGGAGAAGAAAAAGGGGGGAGTGAGTGAGCAAACTGCATGAGTTACAGCTTAAACCACGACATCCAACTTCTTTACCATGCTTATCATGTAGCCTGGATATACCTCTTCAGACATTGGTAGGACCTGCTAGTACTAGCCTTCCTTTATGAGCTAAGCTATAGATTACATTTGATACTGCATCAGCTTGTTGGAATATCTTAACCACTCTCAAGTGGTGACTTACAGACCCAGCTACAGGACAGGACCTGTAGTTCACAGTCAAAAGAACATGGCATTAAAAATTGGATTCTGATGCCTTGTTTCTTTGCATACAAAGCATAAAGATAGGAAGCTCAGATAAGGTCTGGGGTCATAGGGGGTGGCTATGTGCTATATGGTTGGGACTTTAGGATAACCCTCTCATCACTTCCATCAGCAATAGAACAAAGTCATTTTGCTGTTACCATAATCTAGTTTTTTTTTCTGTTTTGCCTTCTTTTTCTTAATAGTTACAATCACGACTGTAGTAATGCACACCTTTTCCCAGTCCAGTCAAATGACAACATTTTGCCTATTGATCGATCATTTCCAATGTTAAACAATGACTTCAGGAAGAGCTTAGCCCCTGGCTATTAAAAAAATACATAGAACAAGTAAATCACTTGTGGTTTTCATCACAGCATTCTGTATCCAGTGGGCAGCATTCTCCTTTCTTTTGATCAATATTAACAGTTACAATTGTAAAAATTACTGTAAATTTAAATCAGGCCAATTAAATCTCTAAAAAAGAAATGCATCTCAAAGTGGCCAGGGAGAGAGGATTTCTTTTTTTATACTTTTAAAAATTCTGTAAATTAAGGGAAAATATACATGGGTTGATAATTTTTAACCCTAGTGTCACATAACACGGAACAAATGCTATTCTTTCCAATCAAACTATTTTTAGGGAGGGAGGGAGGGAACTCCTGCACAAGGAGAATGGATGGTAAAATGATTAAAATTAGAATTATTAATTCATCCAGGCAGAATAAGAAGACACTAAAATAGATGTCCAAAAGAGAAGCAGTGTAAAAAAAGGTGGTGGAAAAGATGTTTTGCCTGAAGTAGAGACAAGTAATGCTTACTTTGTATACATGTTCTACAATACTGTTTCTCATACTGTTGTTCCTTTTAGTTATCTTTTCTAATTCCTTTTTGAGTGACAATGCTTCAATATAAGCTCTGTGAGAAATGCTGGTAAATGATAATGCAATGATTTTTTTCTTTTATCATATTTATGTTTATGCACTAGATTCAGGGCTTGTTATGTGAAATGCTGTTGGCATAAAAGTCAAAGACAGACTTACTGCTGACTTCAAGGGAGCCTGAATTCTGTCTGGTCCGCTGCAGACCAGATTTGACTAATACTCTTTTTGTTACATGGTCATTTGACTTTCCAGGCAGACTTGTATGTAACTGCATTCAAAATATAAAAACAGGGAGAACAAACAAAATGCTTATGTATAAATTATACTAGCTACAATTAAATCATAAATATGCTGTTGAACTGTACAAGGGGTATTATTTTATGTTCACTAGATCAGCTTTTCTGTTACAAGGTGAGATACTACCATCTTGTCTTTCATGAGTGGACTTTCTGATTGCAAATGCAATACAAATTCCAAGTAAAAAGATGGTCTCTTCCTCAGAGGGATTTCCAGATTAAATAAAGGTGCTAGTCTAAAAGGCCAAAGTGTCAGTGCAGAACAGCTGTTCCACATCAGGCTTTTGTGTGAGTCCTGTGCATGAAGCTTGTCTTGTCTAATTTCAGATGTCAATGATCCAGAGGCCTGTATTTGATCTGGTTGTCTTGACTGCATTCATAACCAGCAGAGAGCCATTTTTAAGATGCTATTCATCTCACCCTGCAGTAGATGTCTAAAACAGATCAGATAAAATGTGCTCTGCTTCTGTCTGTTGACTATGAACTGTTCAGGAGAATTCCACATCAATGGAGCGCTTTGCACAGATTAAATTAATTTCCGTCTATTCAGAGATACTCTCAACATGAAATAAGAGTTGCCGTGTGGGCAGTTGGAGCCATAATTACTTTTTAAAAGTTTTCTCCTTGGCAGAAACTTTTGCACAAACTTCTCCATTCATTTTCCATTATAAGTACGAAAGAACGTGTACTTAAGAAAGAGAGATGAGTTTTCTAAGGGGAAAAACGATATGGTAAGATAATAGTGATCAACTCAGCAGGACATGATTTTATTTTATTGGCTCCCAGACCATTTTTGAGTTTATTAAAGTCATCACAGAAAAAAGTTGGAAGGACTGTGTGGTTATTCACAGGCAGTTACTCTAAGAAGCTGTCAGGTAACATCTAATTATACATCTGTGTTTTTAAATGCAAGGTAATTAAATATAAATGGAGGGTCAAGAATGGAATGCAAAGTCATTGATCTATAGCTCACCTAAATACTTTCACAATTAGAGCTACAATGAATGGACCAAACTTGGATAAACAGACAAAAATATAGTTAATGCTTCAAAACTTATATAAAAATACTAACCACATTAATAAGGTAAAATATTACTGTATTGTAGTCTCATAGCACAACTTCACCAGAACCCAATAAAGTAATAGCTGGCACTAATTACAGCAAAGTGACTCTTTGAATTGACATTAAAAAATTCAATCTAAACCAGCCAGTTGTAAATATTCAAAAACTTACATGTTATTGCAACCCAGAGGTTTGTCAAATAACATATGCCCGATTATAGAGATTGGTCCTCACTGGTGTCAGCTCAGTCTTTACTAAAATGTGTCAGCTGATACTTTAAGAGAAATTAATGTCTTCTAATTAAAGCAGTAGATTGTGAGTCAAGAGATCAATGTTTTACTTCTTAAACTGCTACTGATTATTCTACCTCAGATAATTTAGAACCGCTGGAGTGGTGGTAACAGTACTTCCTTCTCTATTTATAAACCTGTTAGGACAGAAATTGTTTCAGCTGTAATGTTTTAAAAACTACAAATTCAACAGCTAAGTGTAATTTTCTCTTGTGAATAATGTATGTGATATTCAACATAAATTTTCCGTAATTCTTCTTTATTACTTGCCTTGCATTAACTGAATAATTCCTCAGACAGTCTTTATTATATTCTTAAGTTATTTAACCATTAGGTTAAGAAATTATGAGGTTGTGGGGTTTTTTGATAACTTTGAACTGAAAGCATCTCTGATGAATACAAAATTATATGTGCAGTTATTGTTAATGATCAAGCAGTTGTTCAGAAGATAACAAGTACCTTGATAAAAGGTTTTGGCTGCAGCACTTATAGAATGACTACTGTTGCCAGCAACATTAATCGAGAATACAAGAAAAACAGAAAATTCATTAGATAGGAATTCTTACCATGCAAATGCAACTTTTTTCTTCCCAGCATCAGTATTCTGGAAGGTTTTCTTCAAAGAGGTGAGAGGTGAAAATCTTGAGGGGCAAGATTTTCAGATTCTGAGAAGGATTTCTGATAGAAACTGCAGCTACATCGTCCTGGTAACATCTGAGTGTAGTTTTCAAAAGGAGGACTTTTGAGTACCATTTCTGTTTTGACTTTCAGGTTGAAAGTGGTGAGAGAAATGCAGACTTCCAAAAAGAATGACAGCAAATAATTTCTTATCCAAAAATCAAAACAACATTCATTTCCTCTGTCCAGACTAAATTAGCTTCTCCATTGACGAGAGTTATGTTAAAGCATGGGCAATGAAGAATGCCAGTTGCTTTGATAAGCAAAGGTTTGTTTGGCAGTGTAAAGGAAGGCTATTTATACAGGGTTCTGTAATTTAAGGACTTAAAATATCTTATGCAATAACATGCAATTGTATTTTCTTTCTTAAAATTTATTATTTCAGAGTATTACTTCTGTGGAAACATTTTATTTTTTTTCAATTAAATCTTGATAGAAAGATTGCTTTTATGACCTAAAGCAAATGCTGGGTAATATAGTTTTGTCTGGCTTCTCTGCTTTTAGTATTTTGTTGAAATTGTCACTATGCAGGGGTTCAGTTGTAAGAAAAGAATGTATTGTCATACCTGCAGGGCATTAGAAATCATGTCTAGGTTTCTGATCTAGGCAGTGATACAGTGTCATTGAGTTTGCACTCCGATGAATTCAAGAAACAAGCTGCTCTGGTCTGAGTGCTCTCTTCCTCCTTACTTCTTTTTCTGTTTTGCCCTGTTTTCACATCTATCGTGGTCTACAATACTGTGTTTTATTGTGCCAAATGAGCTTAAGTTGGTGTCTTGCCAATGCCCAAAGGCATTGACTCAAAAAGACCTATGAGAATGCTGAAATGAAACTTCTGTATTACATTTTCTTCTTGATTCCTGTTTTAAAGTATACAGTATTGTGTTTTTCTTCATCACATAACCAAACTAACACAGCCCTACGTAACAATAAGCAATACTGAACTGCAAGCCTTTAACTTTTACTGTTTGCTTAGGAAGTGTGCAAGAACTAATGCAAAAGCATATTAATTTATTCTATTACCAATGCATGATAAATCATAGATGTTGCAATAAACTGGTTCAGGAAGAGGCAAGATACATTTTCTGTGTGACAGCTACTTTTGACTATGTCAAACAAAGCCCTAAGACATAGCTTTAGCCAATATGTCATGCAGACTTCTCAGAAGATTATGCAGCTGCCCAATCCCATTCTTTCAGAAATCTTTTCCACAGATTTTATTGCACTCTGATGTGGGTACACTATGCCACTGAGAGCCACTGACACAAAAAGCCCAGGGATGTCCTTTGTGTTACAGGGAGATACGCGCAGCCAGACTTACTGCAGAGCCTTTGCTGGCTCCAGCACTGTAAGCATAGAAGCAGCGTACAACTCCGCTTTCCCACACACTGTCCTGCATTGAAACTGTTCAGCCGGATTCAAAGACCTGACCCTAAGAGGTAAAAGCTTATCCTGTAATAAAGCAGACATGAGTAATGACGTTGGAGCTCCTCACGCCTGTCTGATCTGCAGAAACATTATTTGCTGCAATGCTTTCTAATGGTATTGAAACAAGCTCCATAGGATGAGAACTGGGGGGACCTGCAGTAGAGTTGCAGGAGGAAGCCAAGATGGTCATATGAAATATAGTAAGCACCTTGCTCTTTAAGTGTTGTACAGCTTCCCTGAAAATATGTTCCTGTCAGCATTCCTACTGTTGGATCCTTCCTTACAGTTATCAGACCACACGATTATGATCTTGCAGGGTAAACCTAAGGGATTCTTTTAAAAGTTTCTTAAATTTCTTGACAAGAAGAGCAGGTATATTATTACTATGTATATAAGACTGTTTTAACTACTGACCACTTGTTAATAAATTTGCTTTACTTTCAATGAGTTTTATTTCCTTATTTTTTTTCTTTCTAATTCATGGATAATATCAAACTAAAAATACTTCTTTTTTTCCCCATACGTTTTGTTCAAAAGAAAAATGACACTTTGATGGGAAAGAGACCATAGTTTTCTGCTTGTAGGTAATATTTCTAGTCAAATTGTATATTGTCAGTAGCATTAGCTTTAGGCATGCTTCTGTTAGTGAGCCTCACTTCTACCTTTATAATAATTCATGGAGCCTAAAAGATAGTGCATGTGTTATTGGCAGACTAGCCCTATGACATACATCATGCATGACATATTTCATTGCCTGGATTTTATGCTGTCTGTCTGAATGGTGACCACAAGTAATACATTTACAGTATATCCTTTTGTAGAACACAACTGTTCAGAGCTCTATGTACAAACTGTTTAGGAGTTAAGTGTCTTGTAAATGTTCGTGTCCATAAAAGCAAGGGTTCCCACTTCCAATTTGTTAACGAAATGCACACATTTTTTCACAGATCAGTCTCTGGACTGGTTTTATCAATTTTAAATCCAGCTGAATCAATGAATTTTTTTTCTCTTCAGCTGGATTTCTGTCAAGCCCACAATCACTCTCCCTGTGTGCCTTGAATGTTTAATCAGTAAACACTGAGAGAAAATATTTAACTACAAACAAAAATCTATCATCGCTGCTATGTCATAAACACATAGGGAAATTCCTATTTAATTTTCTGAAATTGCTTGCTTACAGCACTAAATATGTGGGATTAAATTGGCTTTAAGAAAATGCTAACCAAGAAGCAATAAGATGCTTTTGGCCCTATGCTGCTTCTGTAGGTTTTGCAAAGATACTATCATGCAGCATTTCAGTCATGGCAGGAATGAACTGGAAGTTGCTTGAGAAAAGGTGGTGGGTAGGTAAAAGGTTGCTATAAAACCTTAAACCACCCCTAAGGTTATACTGCTTGAAAGCAGCTTGAAAGCTGCTTGAAATAACAAATGTTAAAAGCAAGTAATGCAACTGTGGAGTAAATACGAAAGTGCTATCTAACAAGACAAGGAGATAAAAGACAAAAAAGATGAGGTACCTCTGAATGAAAGAGAAGCAATGGCTATCTATAAGGCCTTTCCTTAATCCTTACATCCCTTCTGCAGCTTCAAGCCCCAGTCATCTCTCACATTCCCCCTCTGAACATCCCATTGTCTCAGTTCTGTTCTCTTTTCTTTCTTCTGTGTTATCATCATTTAACATCTTCGCTGACTGGAGACCTCCTTCTTTAATGCTCTCCTAACTATCTCACCTCTGACAGCTTGATTTTCCATTTGCCACATGTTACTCCAGCCCTGATTCTTTCTATAGCATCTTGATTCATTTTATGATCTGTCATTCATCTTACCATTATCCGTTATTTAGAAATCAGTGCAGCATTCTGTCTTTCCATTCAAACTGCACAGTCAATTGCTCAACCTGTTCTGAGTGAAGCACTCTTTGTTCTCAGATCTTTTTCCTTTCTTCTTCTTTTTTAAGCCATACTGTTTGATACTAGTAATTTCCATCCCTTCCTGCTATGAGTCCTTTGTATGATGTTCAGTCCATCAATTTCTGATTTCCCTGCTGAACCTCTTTTTCTTGCTCTGCCTACACTGTTGCTGACTTCTTGACTGAATTTGTTTTCAAAATACAGACTGCTGTTTGGGTTTGAACTGTGTAACAGAGATCATGTTTAAGAGCTAGTATCTCTTTTTTAGAAACCAGTCTTTCCAGCGCAAGCTACTTTCAAGCCATCTTTGTATCAATACCTGGTGGCCCACCTCTCCGAAGTGAGTTACAGCCTCACATCACTGCACTCAGAAACGGGAGTTTCTACCCAGAGAATTTGATTCAAATAATGAAAATAAAAGGGAGCAGCTGAACATCAACAGTGTTGCTCCTGCTTTACACTGGCTGAGCTGAGAGTTTAATTCAGAACTTGTAAAACCTATTCCAATGTATTAATCATGGAAATGCTGTGAGTTGGACTGTCATTACCTCGGTCCTCCTAGAAGCCAGACCAAGCCTGGGCTGATGTGGAGACTTCCTCAGCTCCTGCCCTAGTTATTGGGTGCCACAATTAAGGTGCTACCAATTCTGACGGCAGCTGTATTGCAGACTTCACTGTGAAGTGCAATCACCCAGTAGAAACTGGTTCAATGGCACTAAGTCAGGCTGCTGTTATTTCAGCTGTCCAGGAAACTAGTGTGATTGTATGTAACAATACGGTCAGTGCCCTTAGTGGCAACTGTCTTCAGTTTTTCCAACTTTTTTCCATTTTTTCTTTCAAGTGAGAAGTACATCACAAACATGCAGAGATACGAACACAAATGCTAATGTGTGGTAAGCAATGCTTCTGGTATGCAAATTGGCTCATTTTAAAGGACTTGATTTTGTGTTCTGTTGCACTGGAGAAGGAAGTCTTTGAGAACGGAAATCTTAAAAAAGTACCCAGACTTAGTAGTCACTTTCTAGAATCTTGGCGACATCTTTATATGGTGCATGTAATGCTTATTCACTGTAAAAACATCTTTTTTCCTAAACCAGACTACCCTTCAGCATGAATCCAGGTTTTACACTAAAATCTTTAATGCCCTCAAGGGAGATAATGCATTAAGCAATGGACTGTATGAAAGTATACAACCTGGTATTTATAAGCTGTTAATAATCCCCAGCTTTCAAATAGATGCCACAGCTGGCAAACTGAATATAATTAAGTAGGGAGTCATAATTCCATAAATGGTCTTTCTCAGTCATATCACCACAGTAATTTCTGTTCATGAGATGTAATGATCAGAAAGGTTAACAAATATATTTTCTAATTAAGTCCTCAGCTAAATTAAAATTAAAACACACATGCCTCATTGTTCCTTTCTCCTGACTGCGTAGGAATGGCTTGCTAAGAAATAGTCATATTTTTCACTTAAACAGGTTTTTACTGACAAAACAAAGGCAGGCAGATACTAATAACTCTGCAAAGTGGTTCTGCATTTGTTAGTGAGGGTGAAGTCAAGATAAGGAGGTGGGAGAGGTGCTGGGAAAGGCAGGAGGTAGGAGAAATACAGGTTGTGAATTCAGTGTCAAACTGGTAATGAATGTGGTAATTGGCTCTGACAGGGAAGATGTATTTCTAACTAGCTTTCCCAGCTTCAGTCTTATCTTGGCAGACAGACAGAGAAAAGGCTAGTGAACAATCCTGTAGGCAAAACCATAACTATTTACAACTTGAGCAGAGATGTGCAGTGTGGAAGGTGGAAAGGGGCTATTTGAGGCCACACTTTTAATTGAGAATCCCTGTCTTTAAGCATACATTTGGTTTATTTCTAAGTCTATCCTAGCAAGGTTGATTTCTAAATTATTATGCTCAGTGTCAATATTTTTTAACGTTATTTTCTACTTTTCTGACTCCTTTTATTGTAATTTTTACTTTAAAAATATGAAGTGATTGATGATGTGATACCGAGACCAATCATCACGTTTCAGTGATCTTAGTGACACATGCGTATGTAAGAAGTGCTATTCTGTTACTAGAATAAAATATATCAAAATCTGGAATGATTCAGACCAATACTTACAATTTTTAGAACCTGTTCTAAAACATTATTTAGAAGAATTTGGTGTGCACGAATAAAGACCTTTCAAGCAAGTTAATCATCAGCCACAAAGCAGCGTTACTCAAAGCTTTTTATCCATTAACGTACTGTGGACCAAAGAAAGAGAGAAGAAATAAGGCAGCATAATACTCATCGGTTTCAAGTTACTTATATAGTTTTTGTGGCGTCTCTTTTATCCTGCTACACTCTATACACTACCTGTCCACGTGCTCTGAACATTCCTATTTATTAATACATTCCTTCTTCAGCATAGCTGTGGAGCAAGCAGGCTGTACCTAGGCTGTGTACCTATGCTGCATATATAGTAAGTCGGGTTATGTTAGGCAAGAAGCAGCCCCACCGTGTGATTGCTTCTCAGGTGGCTATCTGTCTGTGCTTGTATCTTTTTCTTTATGGACTGTAGAGAGAGGAAGAGATGACTATCCAAATGTTTAAAACAAGTGACTCAAGCTGGGTGGGGTTGAAGTCCTGAATTCCTCCCCTCATAGCAGCACCTAGTTCAATGGATGAGCAGCCCTGAAAGCTTGTTACAGTTCAAATCAGAGAAAACTTCCAAATTCCATTTGATTGCTACATCCTGATGCTTCAAGACAAAATAACTTTTACAAGATGCACTATGTCTTACACCATGCAAGTACGGAAAAAATGCAAAATGCCTTAACAAGGGAAACCTCTTGCTTCATTCTACAGATAAGAAACTGGGGTAAAGAAACTGTTTTCCTACCTTGGCAGGTCCAGTTCTGTCACTGTTATTTAGGTTTTGTCACTTCATTCTGCTATTACTTTAACACTTGATATGCCACGCCATGTAGGAGCAGGATGCTTCCCACTGACATCAGTGTAGCCAGATCGTGTCTGTGATGAATGAGGATGGAAGAAAGGAGCCCTTTATATTTTTATACTGATAACAGCCTTATTACTCATGCATAATTTGGCTCTGTTTCCATGTGAATATCATATTCAAGGCTTACTGTATGGACTGCATTTCATTTGGACCTACAATTTCCTGGTATCGGGTCTAACTGTTTCACTGCAGTGTTAGATTTCATAGGACGGCATTCCAGAGCCTGGGATGTATCAGCAGAAATTTTTAATTTTGGATGCCCAACTGACATCTGTTGTAAGCTGTTCTTAAGACAGATGACTTTCCTTATGGCTGGAGAACAGCAAGCTTTTATCAGCAATAAGCCTGCCACAGTTTCTTGTCAATGATACATCAAGGTCAAACATTTGGAGCAGTTGAAGAGGAGACAGCCCATTTCAAAGCTCCTTTGTTCATAAGCGCCCATGGCCAAAGCTGTAAGCTTCCTAGGCTGTAAAGAAAGTTAGATTTATGGAGTTTTAAACATGAAAAGGTATATCAGCAAATGCTGTAGAAAAGCAGAACAGCTATTCAAATATTAAAGCACTTTTATTCTTTAAAATAATATGTATTCCCCCTCCCAGCTTAAAATTGACAGTATCTCTTTAACAATCCTCTCTAACAATAAAACACCTCATTCCTATATGGTTTGTATGCAGCTGTAGAGGAAGCATCCCCACACCGTTTGCTGCAGGATATTAATGGCCCTGGAAATCAAACTCTTTATGCTGCAGAACAAATTCAGCAAAGATTAAAAAAAAAAACTAACAACCAAAAGACACAATTTGGAACATTCCTGGAAACACTGTGGATCTGTCCTGGAGATTGTAAGTAGGTCCTGGTCAAGACTTGGTATTCAGCCTATAGTGCTATATAAACGCTCTGGTCAGTGGTTTGCTAAACAGACATTGGATTGTATCCAGGCCATTTCCCATCTACTGCATCCTGCTCCCGCTCATGCACAGAGCATTTTCAAAGACAGAAGTAACCTCTGCTGTGTTTTCTGGGATGCCTGATTTAAGACTTCCATCCTGGGCTCAACTGCTTGACTGAGCCTCTTAGGTAAGAGGAACAGCATGTGTTATTGCCAGACGCCAGCCTGGATATTGTGTGTGAGCCCTTCCTCTGTAGCAGGGCTGGGCATGTGCAGAGGAAGACTCCAAGGCTGTTTTGAGTAAAAATCTGAGATAGTTCTGGATGCTGCTTGACCCCATGGTAAGTAAAGTCCTAACTGTACAGCTTAGCTCCACTGGCCTAAGCATCTCCTTAGGGCTGTAGGTCCCTTTCTGAGTCCAGCTGTAAGGTCACAGAGGGAAGGTGCAGCACAGCTGGCTATCCATCCCCATGGTCTCACATCCGAGGTCCATATGGAACTGCCAAACCACTTTTTTTCACTGCAAGCTCTGATTTATGCATCTGACAATGGCATAGAAGTTTCCTTTGCTGCGGCTACAGCCTATATATTTCACAGCTTTCTACAGCCACTAAGAATCATTATTTTTATCTCACTTGATGATAGTTCAGGTCAGAGGAAATTAACCAAATACTTACCAAATCAGTGTGCCTGCAGAAACCCATGGCAGAAGAGGTTTATTTTGCATTTCAAAGCACCCTTTAGATCTAGATGAGTGCCTTCAATTAAGTGGCATTTTTTCAAGTTATTTGTTTATTTATAATTAATAATAAATTTATTTTTAAACCCTCATAACCATTTTTATTCTTTATACTATTTTACATCGGAGTATGATAAGTTTGGACTCATGACTCCTTAATCAGCTACATTTACTATCTAGATTTTTTTTTCCTTTTTACTGTGATAAACTAAGTTCACCACCTGGACTCCTGATTTGACCGCAATCTTAACATCTTCAGGTGCACTGCACAGCTATAAAAGCTCATGCAAATAATCTGCCCTGCACTGCATTTGACTTAGTATTGAGCATGAGAAATGAACTGGAGAATCATATATATGAGAACAGACTGATTTATTACATTCAGTATCACATTTAATATCACTTTGTTAAATGATGAGGTTTAATTTTTACACAATCATTCACACACGCTAAAAGTGAGCCACTCTAAAGAACCCTGTAAGTGGAAGTTGTGATGTTTTCTTCCACAATTGCTTTTGGTATTTTCATGTCAAGATAAAAAATAAAGGGTAAAAAATAGTGCAGTTTCCAGTTAGATAGAGTCATGAGTGAAAAATAGGCTTCTGCACATATATGAAAACATACTGCTTGGTAATACACTAAAGTTTTCACAACTATTACAGCAGTATTTTAACTTCTGGTTCAGTTACACTTGGATACAGTTAAAGCAGTATTCAGAGGCCAGTTATGTTAAGTACTGAAGTGGTCTCCTTAAGGAGTGATTTTCCACAGTTTGAAGATAAATCATGGAAAAATAACCAGAGCCTTCACATATGACAAAATAATAACTTATCTGCACTAGTCCAGTAAATGAAACAGTCAATTTTGTCTAGTTGTGAAAAGCATACTATGCAAGCTGCATTTTGCTAATTTTTCCTTCCAGTGCTGCAGCACGTTGAGCTTTGCAAGCACCTCACAGAGCATTTCCAGGGAATTACTTCTATCATCTAATAAAGAGTGGTAAAGAGCCACAGTGGGGAAAAGAAAAAATAAAAAAGGAGTTTGTTGGTATAACCAGTGGTAAGTACCAGGCAGGAATTTGTGGTTTATAATGCACGTTCATAATCAGCCTTTGCTGATTTTGCAGCAATGATAGAAACACAGGTGGTTTGGCCTAGTTTCTGCTAGCTATTCAAATAGCTGCAGGAATGAAAACAAAGCCAACAGGCAAAACACTTTAAAAATGTATTGATTAATTTTTCTTAGTAATTGCATCTGTGGGATCAACTTGTGCTGAAGGGGGAATATGGAAATAGGGGAGAAGTTCTGACTTCACATGCAGACTGAAAGTAAGATCAGGCCTGATCCCTTAAACAGGGAGAGGGACATGATTCCAAAGCCTGAATGCCCTGAACTGCCATATGAAGTACAAGCTCTTATTGCCTCTCTGATCTTACTACACTGGATGTTTCAACTCACGATGGAATATTATTAGTTTTATTTACAGTTCAGCTCTATAAATGTGTCAAGATAAAAAGCAGATTTCGTAAATGAACAAACCACCTCTCTCCATCATGCTCCATCCCTGATTTTGTCCCCTTTCTGTCTTGCCATTTCTTTGGAAGGAGAAAAAGAACAATTGTACATAGCTGTGGCAGTAGGCCAAGACAATCATAGTCCCCTCACCTGGTGCCTCTTCATCATTTCCTGAACATACACTGCTGCTATCACCACTCCACGTCTAGACACAGATGGCATTTTCCTTGTAGAATAAGCCCTCCTTTTCCTTGCTGTGGGCAAGGCATCAATGCTCATTTCTGCTGCTTACAGACCTAAGGCCCAGTGTAGGAAGAGATTACATGTACTCTGCTAGCCTTTTATAAAACAGCCTGTGTAGCACTATTATGCTCAGACAAGCTTAGATGTATTTTTATGTTGAATAAAACTCACTCAAAAAAGCTTCATACTCCACTTTAAGTCAAAAAGAAAGTAAATGTAAGGAAAGGAGTCAGTCTGGCTTGATTTGTTGCCCACGTATAACCATCTGTTGTGATAGAAAATGCCCTCAGGTACCCTGCCTAGTATCCAGCTGCTGGTCTAGAATGTCTTTGATCTCCTATAGGGGCTCACCCACATCTGCCACCCCCATGTGCAGGTCTTAAAAACCCTAAGACCTAAATCAACATGAGATGAATTTCAAAATGTTGCTCCAAGTCAGTTTATTAACTGAAGAACACCTTAGGATATCTCAGACCACACCAGATGCTTATCTGGATAACTCCATCGAATTCAGTAGGCTTAGAGGAATTTACACTTTAAAAAAGTTATTTGGTAATACATTAATAGAGATCCTCACTCAGCTGTGAAAGAGAAAAAAATAGAGACTTTTGTAATACAATAGCAAATAGAAAGTATGACATTTAACAAAAAAGGAAAAAAAAAGTATTTCTTTTTTGTTTGAAACATTCCTGTCAACTACCATGTGTTTTCAGGATGCTTAGAAGTGGCTGTAACATAGTATTCAGCCACTACTATATCCGCAAAGAACTAAAAAGAAGTAGCTTTAATCAGAAATTTGAAGAATAAGATACATAATTGGTTAAAACATCCAGTTCTATTTCAACAACACTGGAGCCTTAAACATCAAAGTAAACCCCAGACTCACATCTGTCTGACTGCTGCTTAGACCTCATGAATGTTGTGGATTCTCCCAACTTACCACCATAAGATTGAACTCAAACCTTAAATTGTGTTTCATTGGGTAGTTCACATAAAAAACTCATAAAAATCTTAAATATTGAAGCATCAACTAAAGATGTTGAGCTTTTTTCTTTTTTTTTTTTTCCAGCTTCCTGATTCAAACTGGTATGATCAGAGGAATAATTATATTAAGCCTTCTTTATGAAGTTGCCAGCATTAAGATTCATAGATACAGTATTTCTCTTCAAATCTTATCCTGAAATTGTATTAGTGATTAAGGCAGCATCCCTCAAAATGCCACTAAGCCATCCCTGATTTTAGTTGACTACAGAATATACTTCATTGGAGTAAGGGATAACATTTTCAAAATTAACCAAAAAGCCTCAGGACCCTCCTAGAAGCTTTAATGCTCCATCAAAAACAAGAACCAAAACCAAACCTCAAACTATTGTCTCTACCTTTAACATGAGTAAGAGGGGAAAAAAGGAAAAAAAAAGTGCTTTCTCATGCAGGTATTCTGAAAATTGCATCGCTGCCTCTCTGGGAAATGCTACCAATGTGTCCGATCTGTGCTTTGTGCCTTTTTCTCATAGTAATCTTTTATCTGGGAACAAAGCCACACTTGCTGAAACAGCTCTGCTCGTATAAAGTAACAGCTTGTCCAATAAGCCACAAAGGAGAATTTAGTTCTCAGCACAAATAACCTGGCTGACTCTAGATGAGCCTCCTCAAGGAACAGAACAAAAAAGCTTTGTTCTCAAATGAAGGTAAACAACCTGGTTACACCATGCTAACACTGTCACAAGTAGCATCTGGATACCAAAGTAAACTCATACAGAATATGTGTACATAGTCAAAATATGTGTCCAGCTCTGGGCTGGCCTGTGTATACAAATCAAAGGTTGTTACCACCTTAACACATCACCTTAATGTCATTCAAAGATCTGCCTTTCTAAGTTCTTCACATAGGGCTGGCCTTAACATCCAGAGAGGTGGTTTCACTTATCTTGACTATGGTATCCCATGTCAAATATTCCACTACAAACCAAGCTAACAGAAGTCCATAGTTCTGTAAGAGAAGAATTACATAGGAACTAACACCGGAGAAAGGCATTTGCTTCTCTAAATAAGGCAGTCATTGTGTACCTCAGCCACATTAAAACAAACAGCCTAAAACAAACTTACTCCAGAATAGTGCATAGGTGTCTGTCTGGATGTACTTCTACTGTAACTCAAACTATTACTGTGATAAACTGATAAATAAGGGAAAGTGAAGTGATATTATCAGAGTAGGTAGTCAGATACTGAAAAGGATAATGGTACCTTGGGGTATCTTATCAGTACCCAGAGAGAATATGAATTATACAGGAAGAGTGTAAGAATATTTGAGAGAATATAGTAATTGCCACAAGTAAGTAATTATGCCACCCTTACCTTATTTTTAAAAACAGATTCAAGCACATTAACAATCAAACAATGAATTTATTTGCAGGACACATTTATCACACATCGAAAACAATACTTATTGTTTGGTTGATTAAATAGAGACAAAAAACAAAACAAGACCACAATACATTATTCAAAGTGTTCCATATATTTGTTAGCTGACATTTTCAAAATGAAGCTTTCTTTTTTTTTTCTTTTTGTTTTTTCTTTAAAAAAAAACCAAAACTCCACAATCATGAACAATGCATAGTGGGAACAAAGGGTCTAGAAATCTAACATTCCACAGCTGTGAGTCAGTGAGAAAAATAAGGCTATGTAGAGGAAAAAAAACCCACACTGAATTTCAAAACAATACATATGCCACTGACAGGCTTCAGATAAGATCATCTGACCATATGAAATATAAAAGCAAAGTTATGTAGGGAAAAGAGGAATTTAAAATATCAACAAACAGCTTGGGAAGGAAGAAATTAGATTATTTCTCTAGTGATGGCTTAGAAATACCATCCAAACTTTCAAACTAGTATCAAATGAAAGTCAGTTAAACTATGATGCTGTAAAAAAACAACATGAACATGTAGAAGTGAGAAATATCAAAGTTCATTTTGCTAAAGCTACAACTACCCATACCGCTTATTCAGCACGTATTTATCAGTGGAATGACAAAGTGTTAAAAAAACCCAAGTCTGACCACCAGTCACTGAATGATTCAGTGAAGAGCTGGAAAACATATCTGCATGCTCAGAAATGTTAATTACAAGTTCTTTTCACATTTCATGCCAATGTAAATGGAATGAATGGAACTGCAGTGTCATATCCTGCCCTTTGTTCCTGTCCTTTCACGCTAGGTCAGCACTGTGAAGGTTTCATAAAGCTGCCATAAACAGGTTCTTTGCTGCCCTTAGTCGCTGCCATCTGCTCTTCACATGATCCTAGTGGATGAGCCCAAGGAACAAGAAAGAGTTACAGAGCTGCTGTTTTCTGGCAGTCCTTAGTACAATGCTTCCCATATGCTGCATTAATACAAGATATGCATCTCAGGTAGTTCTGCCACATTAAATAACTAATCTACAAGTACTGTTCAAAATCAAGAGAGTATAAAATAATTGCTGATGTTGGGTCTTACCCGAGCCAGATTCAGCTTCCTCACTCACAAGGTCACAGGAACAAAGCTGAGGCAAGACTGGTTGCACAAACTGGTCTGAATGCAGGTGTACAGAATATATAAATAAATATTTATTTCTTGAGTTTAATTTACATATTTTTAAAGCAACTGATACTACAAAAACCTTTATAACCCTTCTTCATCTGCTATAAATGATATCCAGGTACAAATTAAGATCTTACTGAAAAAAGACACAATTTATTTAGAAAAAATATTTGCTACAGATCATCCTTTGCCATTGTGTAAAATATATACGAAACTATTCGGAGAACTTGAATTGATGGTAGTCTTAAACTGAACAAAAATATATCCTTATTTCAAGAAAGTTGAAACACCCTGATTGCCATGGGGATATCTGTCCTGAAAACATAACATTACTTTTCAGTGCACTCTAACTAGTCTCACTCATCCCAGTTATCATTCAGAACAGCACAGACAGCCGCATTTAGAGAGTGATGGATTCTAAGGTTGACCTCTTTTTAGTTGCCCTGGAAAATCTGTGTTTATTATACTTGTAGCTGAGGCCTCACAGAAAGCAAGACACATACTTTAAACACCAGCTGAACAAAACTTATGCAGCTGTGGTTACATTATGTCCATCACTTAATAAATAAGTTAGAGCAGTTATGGGAGAAAAACACAGATGCGATTTTAAAATCCATAGCAATTCTGCGGAATTTATAGAGAGAAGGAAAACAAAAAAAAACCCTACACTGCATATTATAGAGGTCTGCTGCAAGTTATGCCTGAAAAAAGCAGCAATAGACTGTGGTTGTGTACATATCTATTATATGTGTGCATGTGTACACACACATACACACAAACACAGAATCATCACCACTGAAGAAATTACTCTCAATGCAGTTTTCTGTTTCATTCTAGATAAAAAGAATAACAGATTTTCCACCATGGCTCATAAATTTGGGCTGACAAGTCTGCAAGTTCACCTATACCTTTTCTAGTGAAGTCTCTTCATTTTACTTGTACAGAAGCAAGATGGTTGTAATCTCCCAAGTTAGCAAAAAGTGTGCAACATCACACATGCTAAGAATTTAGCCATTTTCATCTCATACCATGCATTATCAAAACATGCTGCAGAAGTCTTTGCTGATATAAAAAAATCTCTTAAAAAAACAAGTCAGAACAATGATTATAATAATGAAATTTTGGCAATTTTCAAGTAAAAGCTATGTATAACAGTTCACAATGTTAGACATTATTTTTTCCATCTGATACAGATTTAAAATGCATAGTATATACATAAATAGTAGTACCCATCCAATCTTTAAGAGTATTCTTTTTTATACTCAGTCAATATGCCCTATAATTATATTGATGGATTCTGTATTAAAGAATACAGAATCTTTCTGAAAGGCTAATTAGAATGAGATGCGGAAAGATTTCATTTTAATGAAAAGCTTCAATTTTTACAGAAACAGAAATAGAAGAAACATTGCAAAAACTCCAAAGTAAAAATCCAACACACAAAAACCATTGTGTCCTTCTGTGTTCTCTCTTGCTAAACAAGCAGGAACCCAGCAAAACTGCTCCCAGTAGCTGCATGTATGGTACATGCTTATCAGAATGTAATCCATATGTTAGGCTTATAGGAGAATGAAATGCATCCACTGAACAACTGTTTCTTCAGAGCGGTCCACTATTACCTTTGCCCAGAGGTAATCTAAAGTGTGCTGGGTCACCATTCATACCCAGTTTGTTTAAAGTCTTGATTCAAAGCACCTGTATATATGTAAATCAACCCTTATTTAGTAGAGCTCCAGCACACGGAAAATAGGACTCAGGAATTATTTTTAAACACTTCCAGTAGTCTCTCTCACACATAAGATAACCAGCGCCATTACAGTGTATTAATGTGTTTTGCTAAAACCATGACCAATGTCTTCTCTACCCTCTTTGATTACGAGGTGAAAACAGGCTGAGGCTCTACTTAGGAGAACTGTGGCTTTCAGCGACTGTGTAAATTAAAATGGAATGGATTTAGTTCCCTTTGATAAAACATCATGTTTTGGTAGCACATTAAATAACCAGGAACAACCTGCCAGCCTCATTGTAGCAGATGTAACTTCTATGAGTTAATTCAGAAACTTTGTTTTTTAAATCCCTTGCCTACATCTCCAGCTAGGGTACCATGCCAAAAGATTCTCCTAAGCAGTTGTAGTCATCATGAATAAAGATATAAAGTACCAAATTTGAAATGTTTATTTCACAGAATATTTTTGAAATTGCCATAGATGCATTTGTTGTTGTTTTAGATAATAAGACAGCACTGATACATAAATACTAGCCACTTTGAAAAGTAAACACCCTGTCTTACTAAATTGCATTAAAACACCTAAGTGCAAATTAATTTTGTGCACTGTAGACTGGCCAAGACACTGAGATAGACAAAAGTGGCACAGAGCTGTGGAAAAAAAGAGCTTAGGTTAGTAAACAGCCATTCAGGTGAGTGAGCAGGCTTCTGAAACATAGCCTCAGAGCCAGGCTGCTCCTATTCCTCCTGTCCATAGAGAGATGGCGGAGTGGTGGCGCTACCCTGAAACCCCTGTATGTTTCCAGGAGTGATGATGAGTTAAACTTTCAGGGCATCTCTGAAAGAAAGAGAAGCCTACTAGCAGATTCCGATAGTTTCTGTTTCATTTTTTGCAGTTTGTGTGACTTTTAACAGTCCCTAAAGGGACCAACTCATGCTGGACTGGCTGGAGAATTTACTCTAACTGGGATTTGTGCCAACATGCCTGTGTTGAAATGACCAAAAATGAGAAGCATGGGCCCCTCACCTCACAGAGGTGAACTTCAAAAGGACCACTCAACCTGTGACAGCACTGGACAGGTAAGTAAAGTAGCACAACAACAAACAAACTTGCTCTCCCACCACTATTTGCATAGTCTCAAGAAAAGGATACATCTTCCATGTGAAGGCTACTGTGCAAAAACACAATAGCACATCAGCAGGCTAATGCAAACATCATAGTTACGAATCCATGCTGTAGCAGCAGAAACTGGGCTCAGCCCCACTTTTAAAATTATCCAACCTTTTATCTCTGGTGGCAAGAGCATCCATGTTAGCTGGTCATGAATGCTTCAGTACTCCCTGCAGGCCAGTGTTCATCAGCTTAGTTTCTACTTCAGTTCCTGATGGAAAGGCCATTTCTGTAATGAACTCTGAGCTGCAGCATCTTCTATAAGAAGCACTGTACAAGGCAGAAGTTGCAGGGTATTTGTCAAAATTTTTCTATTTCAAATATTTCTACACTAAGGCTTTTTACCCTTTTTTTTTTTTTAATATCAGACTATATTGAGGCAAGCTCTGATTGCACCTGGTTTATATAAACAAGATAATATATCACAGGAGGACACAATAGTCAATACATAATTCTACTGGGTACAGACTTTAGAGCTTCAAAGTATGCCAGACACTTCAGTCAGCAAAATACTGACTGTTCTACCACTGTTCATTTAAGAAGGATATGGTCTGTATTAATTTCAAAAACAAAGCCAAACGTTTAAATAGTTCAATTCACAATCATGTTCCTCCTCTAAAAAACTGTGATCCAAGACCAGCTTCAGCTAGACATCTCTGTTAGCTATCTTTGAACAGAATGAATTCTAACAAAGTAAAACAACCCTTTGAAAGACAGAAAATCATCAGTGAGTTACTGTACATATTACATGCATAGCATCAGGAGACAGACACCATAAAAACAACAGGTTTCACTTTTAACTGTAAACGGGTATAGTTTAATAATAGCAATATTATTTTTCTGAGTAAACAACACAAACATTATTTATCACTGAGGAATAACTGTGCACAGAATACTTCAGCACTTAGAAACTAAATTCTCGTTATTTTGTAGCTATTGCTGACAAATATTGCCTTTAAAAAGTCTTCAGCTGCATATAAAAATACACAACTGAATTTGTAAGAAACACAGACATGTGGGCTTTGTTATCCTCCCACACGCTTCATTCTTAACAAACACTGACACTTCCCATCTACATCCTGAGGACAACATGCTTCCCAGACATTTTGGCCAGCTGAAAAGGAACATACTAACCCATATGACCTTTCTCTCCTCATTACCACATGGTAAGCAACTACTGAGCTTTTCACCATTTTGAGATCAGACTTCGGAGCTTTTCAGAGTCCAGTCTGGTAAAATACCAGATAGAAAAAGAAAACCAAAACAAGACACTCAAGACTATGCAGACTGAGAAGTGATCACAGCCCACACTGATTTTCTGACAATTATTCAAATTGCAAAGTAAAACCTAAGTGTTTTTTAATCCATTTGAGGCCAAATAATTCCCTTACTTTGAGATCTGAATTAATTCTTAGGCTTTTTCCTGTGAATCTTTACAATGCAGTCTAAGATTAGCACAGTGCTTAAAAAGGTATAAAAAGAGATTCATACTTCTATTAGATTTCCCATGACCACAGGCACAAGATTGTATAGTTTTAAATTAGAACAGTAGCTACCACTCACTGTTCTTTCAGCGTCATTTTAAGGGAATTATTTCAATCTCAACACTGAAAAAGTTTTAAATGGCAATGGATTCATTATTTCTGTGTACTTTGAGAATTGATGGGAACATATCCAATGATCTATCGCGCTGTCACCATCCAAAGTCCCAGTGCAACATTGGCAGCCAAAAGTGCACTACCAGCAAGTAAAATTAAAAAGCCAACAAGCTCTCTGTTTTGTTTCTCTGCAATCAAGGAGCTCAGAGTGGCTTCCAGGAACGAATTTAATATCCACTGACCATCCAAAGCAAAGCAGGGTACAGCATTGATAACTGCCAGTGCACCAGACAATGAAATGAGGCACCTGTTTGACATTAGTTAAGGTTCATAAAGAATTTTCAATAAAATGTAAAAAAAAAAAAAAAAACAAAAAAAAAACAAACAAAAAAAAAAAAAAAAAAAAAAAAAAAAACCAAAAAACCACAAACACGGCAATTACAGGCTAGTACAGGACCTAAGGGCAATCAACTCTATCACCAAAGATATACATACAGTGGTGGCAAATCC
>JASSUY010048287.1:0-17640 GCA_032466535.1 Forpus xanthops
GTTCCATGTCCTTTTTATGTTGAAGACACCAGAACTGCAGACAATACTCAAAGTGAGGTCTCACAAGAGCAGAGTAGAGGGGCAGGATCACCTCTCTCATTCTTCTGGTCACACTCCTCTTGATGCAGCCCAGGATGCGGTTGGCTTTGTGGGCTGCAAGAGCACACTGTTGGCTCATGGTCATTTTCTCATTGACCAACACCCCCAAGTCCTTCTCCTCAGGGCTGCTCTGAACCTCCTCTCTGCCCAACCTTCAGCTATGCCTGGGATTGCTCTGACCCAGGTGTAGGACTTTGAATTTGGCATGGTTGAACTTCATAAAGTTGGCATCAGCCCACCTCAAAGCATGTTGAGTTCCCTCTGGATGGCATTGCTTTTCTCCAGCATAGATCAACCAAGGCACCGAGCTTTGTGTTGTCAGCAAGCTTGCTGAAGGTGCATTCAATCCCACTGTGCATATCACTGACAAAGATGTTGAATGAGACCAGTTCCAACACTAATCCCTGAGGGACACCACGCATTGCTGGTCTCCAGCTACATTGAGCCATTGACCACAGCTCTTTGCCTGTGGCCTTCCAGACAGTTCTTTATTCACCCAGTGGTCCATCTATCAAATTAATGATGTCTCTCCAACATAGAGACAAGGATGTCATGAGACAATGCCAATGCTTTGCAGAAATCCAGGTAGATGACATCAACTGCTCTACCCTGACCATCAGTTCCCTAGCCCCATCATAGAAGGCCACCAGATTGGTCAGGCAGGATTTCCCCTTAGTGAAACCATGCTGGCTGTCATCTGCCACCTTGTTATTTTTCATGTGCTTCAGCATGCCTTCCAGGACAATCCACTCCAACATTTTGCCAGGCACAGAGGTGAGGCTGACTGGTCTGTAGTTCCCCAGCTCATCCATTTTTCCCTTCTTGAAAATGGTGGCTATATTTCCCTTTTTCCAGTCATCAGGAACTTCACCTGACTGCCATGATTTTTCAAATATGATGGGCAGTGGCTTAGAAACTTCACTTGCCACCTCCTTCATGACCCGCGGATGGATTTCATCAGGTCTTGTGAACTTGTATACATTCAGGTTGCTAAGATGGTCTTGAACGAGATCCTCTCCTAGAGTGAGCCCAGGGTCTTCATTCTCACTGTCCCTGCATCTGCCTTCAAAGACTTTGGTGGTGTGATCAGAAAATTTCTTCAGCTAAATCTCATTCTGTGCTCTATTGGTTAGAATGATGGACTGAATTTAGTTACCTGTACATAGGCACCTGGTGACATTTTAGATACCATAAGAGTTTTATTTCACATGTAGCTGGCACATTAGAAAGGCTTGGAAGTAGGTCCTGTGGTGCATCCAATAGGCTGTCATTGTCTCAAAATAAGGAAATGCACAGGCAAGTCCTTAGGTTCCTCATCAATATCTGTTGTTTCATGGCCTCACTCTGTCTTGATAATAGATACTGCAGCAATTGTGAATCTTATGCAAGACACCTGTAGCAGGTCTAAATCTAATAAATACTGGTATCACCTTTCCCAGGTGAGGAGTCTCAACATCACTTCTTTTCAGATGGAAAGTGTGCAAAGAACTGCAAATATTTCTGCAAAAGTTTTTTTTTGAAAAGTGTTTTTTCTTCATAACTGGCTGAAATCCACATGGTTTTTTTGCAAGGAGCAATGGTACTTTTGTTGGAGGTGATCCACTTATTAGGCTGCCCTAGAGTCTTATGCGTTTGATTCTGGGTGAAATCTGATTTAGACTGCTGAAGCTATTTAACCTCCTCTTAAAAGTAAAGCTATAGTATCACAAAACCTGTTTTTACTGGTATAAATTGGGATATTAATCACTTTATCTAGATCACTGAAGGTAGAGTAGCATAAACTTGAAAGGTAGTGAAAGCCTCAAAGCCTCTAAGTGTGGTCTGCATGCGAAGTTGCTGTGCGTCAGCTAAACCTAAACAGATATTGGGCTGGTCTGTTCCAAGTCCCCCATAACTGTAATGTGAAATACGGTTTTTAAACATCATTTTCAGTTGATCATGTGTCTATGAGTGTGTATTCTTGCACCTGAGCATGTGACATAATCTTCTATGGAGGCAAGCAGGGGTCATCTTGTACACAAACTGTAATTGTCTAACATCCCATGGGATTTATATGCCTTGTCCGGGACCGCACTAGGCATGTTATTTGATGTCATTCAAGGGCCAATGATCCAAATCTGGCCTGTAAGACTTAGCTAACATCAAAAAAGTTAAACTGAAGTTGTAGCTGCAGTTAATTCGATGGACGAAAGACTAATAAAATTTACAAAATAGATAATGTGGAACAGTCTATATTTCAATTACATAAAAGAGCATCTGAAGGGATTTTTGATATCTCAGTTAGAATGTCTTTGCAGGACATGCTTTATTTGAACAGAAAAAAAAAGGAAAAAAGCCAACCTTATGTAGATTCCACTTACAGTTTAGGGGGATCTTGCTTTTGGTTGCGCTGCAGCTACTTCAAGTAGAAGGTAGAATATTTTTTTTTTTTTCCATAGTCTCAGTTATTAAAACTGGATTAAAATATTGATTTACTATAACAGGAGGGACAAGATTTCAGTGGTTTTTATGTCATTCTGACCAAGGCTCACTTTTTTCCTCTTTTGTCAAGAGCTGAACTAGTCACTTGCCACGTTTGTCTGAGTTTGACATGTCTGCCAAAAGCACAAAGATTCCCAAACTACTACTGTATTCAAGTGATCCATGAAAAAGCAGGTTCAAAATGTTTCCAGTAAGCATATAAAAAAATCAAAATTATAAGAATTAGAAATGTCTTGGGAAAATTTAGTGACATGCTTGATCAAAACCACTCCCAAGATCTAAACTTGGAGACATCAAAACATTGGACTACTGTCATGACTTACATTTCCAGATCTTTGATGTCCCATAGCTTTAATTTTTTATGGTTGGTTTCTGCTATGTCTTTATATTCTCACTTAAAATGCCCTGAAGTGTTTGAAATACAAAGCGTCTTGACCTGATGCTACAGAACATGTCTTTAAGCACGTATTTCAAGTCATGCAGACCTTCACACAACCTTAAAGTGGTAATAACCTTTTATCACCTCTTTCTATTTCCCATTAGAAGCAAGGAGATTGCTGGTATGACAGCATTTACACTGCTTACACTATGAGTTAACCAGATGTGAGCTGGTTCTGATCTGAAAGTCTTGTAACTGAACCTAACTTGGTGCTGAACCTAAATTATTTCTTCTTGCTGAGCTGTACCATTTGTCAAGTCATATATCACTGACACAAGAATCATATCTGAAGTGATTAGACAGAAGGGGAGAAGGAAGGAGGGGAGGTAAGGAAAGGGAATGGAGAGGAGGGGGGAGGAGAGAAAAAAGAAAAAAAATAGAAAGCAAATTTTTTTTTTGTTAGATTTTCCTTTAACCGTTGAAAATAAGGGAAAATTTTATTTTTTTTCCTTTATCTGGCCTATGAAAATCCAATGCAAATGCAGTCAATGTTTTGCAGGGTGATTAATCCAAACAATCTCACTTTTCCATTTCAGTCGGTTCCCTTTGTGTTGTCAGTTGGAATGGGAAATGGAAAGACTCTTCCAGGAGGAAAAGCACAGCAGGCCCTGTCCAAGGTTCTAGCCCAGCTACTCACCAGCAGCACACCCCAACACCCTTGTCCCACAACCAGGTTTTATATTAGAGCCATTCCAGAAGTGGCTTCAGGCCACACTGTTGTTCCAAGTCACACAACTTAAAATATGAGCAGACACCTTGTTCTGGGATTCAAAATCAGCATTTATTCACCGTGGATTTAGCTTTATAAGAAGTGTCAGTGTTTCTTTAGTGAGCTGGGTAAGGATGGAGGTACAGAAAATAGAACATATTTGGTTCTCAAGTTTCTAATTCATCATCATTGCAGCTTTTTGGAAATTGGAAATTCAAAATAAGGAACAATCCAGACCAAGGATACAGCAGAAGTCTTGGCAAAAGACTAACTAGATAAATAAATATGTCTAAACAAGAATAGACAAGTGGTATTTCCTTGCTGAAGGCTGCATGCTTGAGCAAAACTGGAAATGGAACATGATGTTCAGACAGGATTTAAAGATTAGCACTGAAGTCTGCCATAGCTGTCTGTCATGAGGTTACTTTTGGGCATGGGACTTCCATGTCAGTGACTGGATTCTCAGGAGAGCACACATCTATGGGAGCAGTCTTCTCCTCAGCTTTCTCAGCTACCCACTGCTGTTTCTTACTAGGAGACACTTGGTCCAAAGACACCATGAAGATTTAGACATGCATCCTCCTCTTTGCTGAGTTCCCTGCCCCTAACTCTACCTACTGCTTCCTCAGACTTGACATCTGACATGTTTTGGTATGGGCTCTCTAATATTTCTTACTTTAAACAAGCTATTTCACTAAATCTCTGCTGCTTAACCTAACTTTGGGCAAAATTATCTTGGTTAGGTATCCCCTAACTAAGTCTTTCATGAAGTCTTTCATGCCACAGGTTCCTTCTTTCTCTGGAACCAGACATACTCAACAAGAAATAGCCCAATCCTAAATCCTATTATCACTAACATTGTTTTGATCAAGATGTTACACTGAATTATTTCCTGAGGTCCCTTTCAATTTGGATTATCCTAATTTGTAGTGCAACTGGGATGAATCTTCACTGAGGTGGACAGGGAGCCCACTGAACTATGTAACACAGGCAACTATAATATACCTGCAGGGAAAGGAGGGAGAGCAAGAAAATGCAGACAGATCCGAGTTTTTTTTCTCTGTGTTTCAGATTGCTGTCTTTGGAGGTGGCTGCTTCCATGGGAGATCTACAAGGAAGAGCAGTTTGCTCTGAAGAACACAAAATTCAAGTAACTTTGTGGATTCACTGATTCTTTCTGTTGGTGCCTTTTAGTTTCTAGTAGGTCCTGAGTAGGTCCACCCACCATCTCAATGATATGTGAAAAAATATTTGCTGTTATGTAAGCCTTCCATTCAGTGGAGTATCTGTTGTGTAACTAACTTGCACTTCAGGAGAATGGCCTGTTTTTATGAGACTAAAGATTGCCAAGGTTTCTAGAGCATTTCATTCCCCAGCTCCTTTCAAGGCTCAGCTTTTACATATAATATGCATAGCCAGGTTCCAGTAATTCCCCTGCATTGTGTTGGTCTTTCTGGGCAATTTACAAGGAGAGGAAGCAAAAAAATATTACTACTGGGAGTGCCAGGTGTTGCTCAGAATAACAGATTTTGTTGGTGGCAACAACCACAAACAACTTTTCTTTCCATAGCCTGAGGAGACACAAACTTGGCACAGCCTATAGGCAACTTAACCAGGATAATTTTGCTGCTTGAAATAACTTTGTATATTCCTCAAGCCAGCCGAGCTAGAATTTAATCTGTATTTCTTTATAAGTGAGTCACACATGCTGTTGATCTGATCATTCATTACTGAAGAATATTTCATCCTAGGCTGAAGCAACCCAAGTCTGTTGTAGGCTGGTACAGTGAGAGCCAAGGTATTTGCTGTAATGAAAGCCTTAGTGGTTTGTAGCAAGTCTGCAAACATACATTCTTCTTACCCTATTATGTAACCTGAATATATTTGGTAAGCAATTAGCTTGCGTGACATCTATGCTAACAAATCAAACGATGTTCATAGTGCTGGAATTTAATTTTCTCTGCTGTTACATTGCTGGAATAGTCTATAGTAGGAACTCATGCCATTTAACACCTTCCCAATTCATGGCATGATTTGAGAGTTTGAATATTACTGGAACATAAATAATAGAAAATCTTCACATACAGATTCTGTTTTGGAGGCTGGATTTGATTTGTCTAAATGGAGACCATGATTGCAGCTGGTGTCATTAGACAAGGCCCTCATAAATTTAACATCTGAGTGGAGATATTGCCCATCTGTCTTTATAGAACTTGGTAGGGACATATTTTTAGTTAGAGATTCTTAGAAAGGCATGATAGAGTTAATGAGATGAAAAAGATTGGCATGACTAACACAATTTGGTCTATACTTGCACTCATAAAGGGCAAGGGCAGAGTGGATAGCTGCATTTCATATGTTTGTCTCAAGTGGGCTTAGGTGAGAAGATCAGATCCTCTCCTGGGATCAGACACTTCAAGAGAGAAGAGCAGAACAGATTGGGGTCAGAAATGGGGAGGCATGAGGTAAAAATTGCAGTGGTAACCCCCCCCCCATGGTATACTGCTGATGATGCAGAGTAGATTTAAATTAGATATTAGGAAGAAGTTCTTCCTCTGAGGATAGTGAGGCCCTGGCACAGTTTGCCCAGAGAAGCTGTGGCTGCCCCATCCCTGGCAGTGTTCAAGGCCAGGTTGAATGAGGCTTGAGCAACCTGATCTAGTGGAAGGTGTCCCTGCCCATGGCCAGGGGATTGGAACTAGATTAAGGTCCCTTCCAACACAAAACTCTGTAGGATTCTGTGTGCTGCGGAACTCTTGTACTTAACGGAATGGGTTGCATATCTCCTTAGTCTTCTTATTTCATAGAATCATAGAATAGTTTTACTATCCTACTGCCCCTTACTCCTGTTCTTGACCTTTAGCAGGTCTAACTGATGAAGAGCTGTAGAGCAGTAGCAGAAGTAAAAAGAGGAGTAAGATGATGAGGAAGCTCTTCAAAAAGCTTGGAATTGGGATGACTGGAAAGATACATACCTGAGATGCTATGACACCTGGCATAATGTGGACTGATGCTCTTGCTGCAGAGGGAGCATGGCCTGGAAATGCCATAAGAATAACCAGTGTCCTGGTGATATAGGAGTAAATACACTATACATAAGCAGAGGGTTTTTGGCATCGCTGGGAGGCAGGGAACTGAATGAGTAAACATAGCCTCTTATTTTGGTTTACATTGAATGTCAGGTTGAGTGTAGTGGTCATGTACAGTGACACCACAGAGCTTTTTCAGAGGGGTCAAACTGCCTCTCTTCTCCAACTCAGAGAAATCCTTGAAAGAAAAGTACATGAATTTGGAAATGGCATTTTGTACTGTGTGTGGGTGTATTTATTTTCTTTTTCCTTAATATCATAGAATCATGGAATCATAGAATATTTAGGGCTGGAAAGGACCATAGGATGATCCAGTTACAAACCTCTTGTCATGGGTAGGGACACCACACACTAAACCATGTCCCCCAAGATTCCAGCCAACCTGGCCTTGAACACTGCCAGGGATGGAGCATTCACAGGTTCCCCAGACAACCCATTCTAGTTCTAGATCACTTCCCTCGTTTTGCTGGTCACACACCTTTTGATGCAGCCCAAGACACGGTTGGCTTTCTGGGCTGCAAGAGCACACTGACGACTCATGGTCATTCATCAACCAACACCTCCAAGTCCTTCCCCTCAGGGCTGCCCTGAATCTCATCTCCGCCCAACCTGGAGCTGTGTCTGGGATTTCTCCCACCCAGGTGTAGGACCTTGCACTTGGCATGCTTAAACTTCATGAGGTCGTCATCAGCCCACCTCACAAGCATCTCAAGGTCCCTCTGAATGGCATTTCTTCCCTCCAATGTATCAACCAAGCCACAGAGCTTGGTGTCATCAGCAAATTTGCTGAGGGCGCACTCAATCCCACAGTCCATGTAACTGACAAAGACATTGAACAAGACTGGTCCCAACACTGATCCCTGAGGGACACCACTCGTTACTGGTCTCCAGCTGAACGTTGAGCCATTGAGCACAACTCTTTGCGTGTGGCCATCCAGACAGTTCTTTATCCACCGAGTGGTCCACCTATCAAATTGATGTCTCTCCAACTTAGAGACAAGGATGTCATGTGAGACAGTGTCAAATGCTTTGCACAAGTCCAGGTAGATGACATCAACTGCTCTACCCCTGTCCATTAGTTCCTTAGCTCTGGGGTAACCTTTGTTGATGAATTACCTTTGTTAGTGTGCAGGACTATTGAAGCATGCAGCCTTTGCAGAAGATTCTAAATAGAAGATTTAATTTTAACTAGGATCATTGACAAACACACTGATAAATGAACTAGAGCTCTCTCTCTTGTTGTTGACCACCTTGAATGCAACTTAATCTCTCTTTTAAGAGAGACTCTCTCAAGAAGCCCAGGTTATTTAATTTTCAAGTGCAGGTTATTTAATCTTCTGCTCTCTCCAAATATACTTGAAACATGAGGTTCCAAACTATATAGAGAACTTCTCTTTAATAATTTATTTCTTCTTAAGCTACCTCAAAGTCAACTTCTTCACGTTCTCAGAGACCATGGCCAAGTGAGACATGAATTATTTGTCATTCCAGCATTCGCAAACATTTAGGCTTGCAAAGCCTGCTTGTGAAGTGTTTCACAGAAGCTAATGTTCACTAAAGATTGATAATCTCCTTAAGTTTTACCTATGTTTTTCTCTCCATTGGGTTATCTGATGTAAATGTGAGTGCAACATCAAAAAAATACAGGTAAAGTGGTGAGAGATTTGTAATGGCTGTGAAATTGCCAGTGTACCAAAAAAAAGTTCGCTATGTGCTTATGAATTCCCGCAATCCACACAACCTGATAACACAAATCTTCATAAAGAGACTATTTTACTTCTTGCTTAAAAACTTCACTAAGCATAAGATACGAACTAAGTTGTTTCAACAGTTTTATTCATTTACTAGTTTGTACATCATGACATAAAGTTCATTTGCTGAACTGTAGAGAACTGGTAAATGAAAGACCAGCTTCTTTGCCACCTTGGTGAACTGCTAGAGGTTTTCCAGCTTGGGATAGTGTAAACACCTTGACAGCCACCATTTCTGCTGACACTCTGGGAACTGAACAAGTGGCTTCTAGAACTAACCGAGAAATTGCTACAAGATGAGCTCATGCTTCCCAGGTAGAATTCTAACAAATGCATGCTCTCTGAGCATCAGGCCTCAGTAAAGATGTGTATGACACACTTACCAACAAGATACCAGAAGGAAATATGGTGAAAGGGAATGATGGCTAATATTTTCTTTTGCCTTGACACTTTTAGGGGACTACACTAGTGCTATGTTGGAGGTACATAAATGCTTTCTCTATGTAAAGAGGATGAAAAACAGGTCGTGTCATAAAAGGAATAAGTAATTAATCGGCTTAGAGCATTTTATGTAAGCATTAAAGTTTTAAGTGTTTCGCATTTGTAAGGCTTGTTATTCCTGAATATTCCTTACAAACCTGTTGAGAGACATGAAGCTAATTTCTGGAAAGTTTCCGTAAATTTTCTTAATGTAGAGCAAACCTCGTTGTATGTCTGATTTGCTTCATTATCCCAAAGATCCTGTGCTATAGCAACATGAAAGGCAACAGGATTCCAACAACCTCATGTTTGTTTAAGGTTTGGGAATAACACACCCATCTGACTTGACTCCGTTTTTATTCACCTCTCCCTGCATGTTATACCCACCTCTTCCATTACATTTCCTGTATAGGCCAACATTTATTTTAAAATTAACATTTTTTAAGATATATAGAATATGTTTTCACTTTCCCTTTACTCCAGTGACACTCATCAAATATAAATTGGTTTGCCTGAATCTCTCAGGGCCAGATAGTTATGCAAGAAAACCAAAAAATGAGTAAGCCTGAGCCCACCCAAAAAGTGAGGACTGATATTTATCTCCTGCTAGTGTCAGGTGTAGTGAAAACCAGTCCTCCAAAATTAATGTCAACTTACTTTGGTGGGATAGGATAATCAAAAAGCTGAGACAGAACTGAGACTGTAGCTCCAAAACAAAGGCTATAGGCACAGCTACTAACTACAGAAGCAAAAAAAAGGACTGTGTTTTCCAGATGAAATGAAGCACTTAGTGCCTGGAAGAGTGAAGATCTTGATTCTGTTGCCTCAGTAGAAGTATCTGTAATGGTCTACTGAATTTGACTTGGCCTTCAGCGTCTAGTTTCTGTCCCTGAATCTGCCTGTGTATTATGACCACATCCCTTCTCCCTGCTGCGTGAAACGTAGCTGTGATCTATTTTGCCTTCCATCATTTCTATAAAAGGCAAGTGAGGACACACATATCACAGAGATGTGTGGATCAGGACTTTAGGTCACACCTTGAAGTGTGTCAGTCTCACATTTATGGTGTGACCTGTATGACTAGCTTAGTAAATTCCAGGAGAAAGGGTAATGAATATATTTATTGGGGTTGCTTTTGGCTTTATGTGTATACATTACAATTCAGTCTTTTATTATATGATCACAAGCTTTCTCTCCTTGCTCACAGGATTTCTGACTGATTCAGGTGGCAGGATGTCTGTGCACTATTCTTTTTGACTTTAAACTGCAGCCAGCAACTGTGTCACAGCTCCCAAATGACACGATGTGATAAATTCTTCATTCAGTGACCCACATATTTCCACTCTAGCTGAACTGAAAAGGCTCAACAGTGACAAAATTAGTACCAATAATCACATGGTCCTAAAGTGCTTTCTCCCACCTATCACTATATACACATCTTTCTCTGGGACAGTGTTTGACTGCCTGATTCTGCTGCATACCTCTGAAGAGATATGTTTATTATTTTCTTGGTGATGGCACTATCTCTTGACAGTTGTGCAAAAAGGGTCTCTGTTAAAGGCACTTGGTTTCTGTAGAGCCGAAAAAGGGTGATGGTTCTCATTCTGGAAAAAGTCCCACTAAGCAAATTACTATATTCTTGAAATAACCTTCAGAAGCTTGCTGCATAATGGTTTACTCAGCATTTCAAACAGAATCCTCTCAAGAAACCAAGTTCCAGTAAATTCAGCTGCTGCCTCTTTCTTGCAAGTTTACGCTAAATTAAACTCTCTGCTGCATGGATCAGAATTCATAAGGATTTCCTCATGCAGGGATTCAGGCATTTGGGAGATGAAGTGCCTGAAGGCATAACCTCTGACATAATCAAGCCTTTTTACATTAGTTATCTGGTACAGAAGACCCAAGTCTTGGCTGTACTTAAGCATCCCCAGAGTAGTTTGAAGAGGATGAGAGAACTGCAAAGCTGACAAAAATTTCTTTCATGCCAGCCATCTTCTATTTCTGTGTTAGCAAGGAACACAGCAGAAATGTGATCCACCAGAGACTTGCTTGTGGCTGTATATCAGTGAACATCCCTTACTCTACAGAGAATAACAGATGTTTTAGCAGGCCTAGGACTCATGGCTCTGCTAGCACAGGAATAAATAGATCCACCATTATTTGACAAATCATAGAATCATAGAATAGTTACGGTTGGAAAGGATCTTAAGATCATCTAGTTCCAACCACCCTGCCAGGTGCGGAGACATCTCCTACTAAGCCACGCCACGCAAGGCTATGTCATCCTTGTGAGACTGAGTCCTTTTTTCTTTTTGTGAAGAGCCAGGGATTGTTTCTAGTAGGTAGTTTTTATGCAGCCATAAGGCCTTAGAACTGAAGACACTGCTGTGTTGTTATTGTCATGCCATGGTTTGCACTATTAATTATACTAGTGCAGATATTGGGAGGGAAGGTGAAGAGGGGGAGAAAAAGAAATAAAAAGCAAATGAAAAACCAAGACAAATAACCAAGACAAATAAACCCCTGATGCTTTTATATTATAAGGCTTCAGATTAGCTAAACTCGCTTCTGACTTGGTGAGAAGGAGCTTTTGCAGATTTCACTGAATAACACAAAAAAAAACAGGAGCCCACATCCCAATAATTGTGGGTTTATATTTTGAGTTTCTGCTCCTTTTGAGGATTCTCTTTCATAGAGCTGGTCAAAAACTGTTCCTGATGAAACAATTTCCTGACAGGAAAATGTGGGGTTTATCTAAACTGACAGTCTATCCATAGGAAATATCATCAATGATGAAACATTTCAGTTTTCCAATGGGAATTTTTTGGCTTCTTAACTACTTCAGTTCAGCCAGGGGTTTAATTACTCTTCTGGGAATGATCTTTCTATAGGGCAAATATTATCCTGCTATAATTTATTTTTGCAGCACCCCAACAAGTATCTGATTAAAAATTGTCAACCAGAGTACAATATGGGTAACAACTGCAAGCAGCTGATTGCATTTCTCTTCAGTGAGCACCAATGAGACAAAAGGTTTGAAATTTTAGGAGTCTTTTGCCTGTACTTCTTAAGGTGGGATAACTCCACTGCTTCAACCTCAAACATTCTGTGATTCTGTGATGTTTTGACTAACTCAGATGAGGTACTTACTCTCTTTAAAAACAATTAAGACAATCTATGCCCAAGTTAGACAGAGGTCTGCATTTTAAGCTCTTGAAGTTAGCAGTGATGAATCTTTGTCTTCCCTTCCTTTGAATCGTCTAAAACTGAAATCACTAAATTAGTTAGTCCTAATTACTAAAGCTTTGGAGCCGATCACACACAAACAGTGCCAGCAAATTCCCAAATGTAGGTTTCCATAAACACTTTGTATTGGTGCATTTCTTGTCATGTAGCTGTGATTTACATGATATTTCTCACAACATCTACCAAAGAGTTGTTTGTTCCCCTGTGCTTTGTAAAGGTTAGGATATGAAGATAGTCTTTGCAATCAATCCAGTAGTTGCTCCATGTGTTTTTAGCTTGCAGCTTCTCCGGTTTGATCCTTGATTCAGCAATCAAGATGGTCACAAACACAGTAGAACATTTGAAGTCTCTGTCAGGTTAATGACTTAACTTGTTCCATTTTAAAACATCTAAGTGTGGACAGGGTTTTCCAATATCCCACCCACGTTGGCATATTCTTCCCAAGGCAGTTAAATAGCTGTGCGCGAAGCCAGGGTTTTCTTAAATATCATCTGTAATTATTTTCTATGAATTCTCTGTTGCCTGAAAAATCCTCTCGTTCTTCCATTTTTCTTTACACCATATTTTCTTTTCATGAGATACTGTGTATAATGGATGCAGCCCAGACCAGAACAGGAGGCCTCTTTTGCATGTCTCCAGCCAGGGTCAGCATAACCCCATCAGATTGCAAGAGGCTAGATCCACCACATGGGTATATTAATAATGTTATAAAAGGAAAGCTCTATATTGCTGTGACATACAATACAAAGGAACCTTGGCACACTGGGAACTGGAAAGGCAGTTTTGTCACCAGCCTTGGTAAATGCATGTCACACTGATGTGTGTAGCTCAGCCACATAACCCAGTCAGTGAAGACCTGAAATCATATCTATGTTTGTCTGGCTAGAGCTTCAGGGATGCAATCTATTTAATGTGGATGAAGTTAGAGGCATGGATAACAAGCAACTGCTTAGAATGTGCTCATCTCAATTTTTCTGTCATTTGGAAAGGCTTGTTGCATCATATTTGCAGATTTGAAAGAAGGAATCTCCAGCTTACAGCCGTGCAATAGAAAAGAGACTGAAACTTTTGGACTGCTCAGAAATTCAGAAATGCAAAGCTGTCTGTATTAGATGCTTGCCATCCTATGACTTTCCCCTGCTCTCTAGCATTTTATGTTCTTTAGTAACCTTTGAAATAATCTTGTGAAGTAGGGTGATGGCATCATTTTCTGACAAAAAGAGCATTTTAAAGTGTTTGCAAGACTGAAGATGGGACCCTGGGATGGCTCTACCAATGTTCGTGAATATAAACCTTAGTGAAATATTTGGAGAAGTAGTGAATGGGAATAACTCATAGAATCATAGAATAGTTCGGGTTGGAAAGGACCTTAAGATCATCTAGTTCCAACCCCCCTGCCATGGGCAGGGACACCTCCCACTAAACCATGTCACCCAAGGCTATATCCAACCCGGCCTCGAACACCGCCAACGACGGAGCATTCACAGAATAAATATAGGAGTTTCTGAATTTACTCTTTTCAAAGTCAAGGTAACAGTGGGTTCTGGCTAAATAACTGATTGGAAGAACTGTTGAATGGAAGTTACGTGTCTATCTGTGTGTGCTTGTCCATATGTATGAGTCTACCTGAACATCAAAAGTTATACCATCCCCACCCAAAGACTTTTCATACAGCTGTTGTCTTTCAGAACGCCTATTTGATTAACAGACATCCTTATTTTTGTTGATAAAATTACTGGTGAGGTAGTGAAAATGAGTGACAAGCTGCTAAGCCTGGAAGACTGTTGGTGGTTTATAAATGACAAGTTGATTTTCCTTAATCAAAGCTATAATTAGCCGTACAAAAGCTAGCTTTCAGTGCTAAAGAATGGCTTTTCTTTCACTTTTACTTGAAAAAGTTTGGTGGGAAATAATACCTCATAGCAAAATTTCTATCTGAATAAACTTTTTTTGTTTTTTTTTTGTTTTTTTCCTTTTCAGTAAGGATTTTTTTATGAGAGGCAAAAATTTGTAATCTAAGAAGCTCTGTTTCATTTCAGGATGCTGACTAGAAAGGAAAAATTTCAGATTTCCCACCATAAATATTTGGTGAGAAGCCATTGTTTTTTCAGCTCAGAAGTCAAAGACTGGACCCTTATTCTGATGAAGCTAATTCATTTTCAGTGGGATGATTTTATATTAAGTAACTGCACTGTTAGGAACCAGCAATCTCATGATTCTGTCAAGTGGACAGAGACATGCAGCTGCACTACTTTCACTGGACCTAGACCACACACTATGAACCACTATATGGAAATAGGCAACAACAGACCTCTTAGTGGCTTCTGTATGCCTCTATCTGTTCAAGGAAATCAATGTCTCAGCTCATATCTTACTTGAATGTTTGGATAAGGCACAAAATCACTGAAATCTTTTCAGGGAAGAGCTCACTATAGTGTTACATGCTTTGAAGAGCAGAACAAACAAGAATAGTGGTGAAGGTTTCAAAGTTTATGGGGATGAGATTTACGTGATTGTATAAAATTTGATACTTTTGAGTACACCATCTCTGAATTGATGTTTTCAGAAGCCCTTCTACTAAAGCTGCTGTGAAACACAGGTGGAAGACAGCAGGGGGATAACAATGATTTCTTTTCTTTCTCACTCAACACAGGGAACTGTGCATTAGAAACTAAGAAGTTCCTCTGACTCAAGCAGCCACACTTCTGTGAAGCTTTCCTTCCTGTCAGGGCTGCTCCATCCACAGGAGCAGCATGGTGATGAAAATTCCCCCTGCCTGAAGGGTAGAAATAGTCAGAATTTATAACCCACCATAAATAAAGGACTGTTCATTTTGGTGGCTTACATGTGTTTTTCATCGCAGCAGATTCATAGAATGGCACATTTCATGGCATAGTTTCTCAGTCCAAGGGAAACCACGTTTAATGTAGTGTGTTAAATAAAGTGCTCCTCTGGCTCAGATTTCAATTCTTTCCAGTTCATGCCAGTTGGAATGGGCTGGGTACTAGAAATTGGATGGGCAAAGCATGTTCAAGTTGTAATAACAACCTTTCTAAAGTGTTGTCAAGCTCTAAAATGAACCTTCTTCAAGGCCTTGGCCATGGGGCTAACTTTCTTTAAAGAAGAGCAACCTTTTTTTAATCTCACTCACTTTTCCCACTTCTTTTATTTAACTACTTTTTGACCCTAATTAGAATCACAGGATGGTTTGGGTTAGAAGGGACCTTAAAGACCACCCAGTTCCATCCCCTCTGCCACAGGCAAGGACACCTTCTACTACAACAGGTTGATCTAAGCCCCATCCAACCTGGCCTTGAACACTGCCAGGGATGGGCAGCCACAGCTTCTCTGGGCAGCCTGTGCCAGGGCCTCAGCACCCTCACAGGGAAGAACTTCTTCCTCAGATCTCATCTAAATCTCCTCCCTGAGTTTAAAACCATTCCCCTTGTCCTATCACACTTGCCCCTGTCAAAAGCCCCTCTCCAGCTTTCTTGTCAGCTCCTGCAGGTGCTGGAAGCTGCTCCAAGGTCTTCCCAGAGCTTCCTCTTCTCCAAACTGAACAACCTTAGCTCTCTCTGCCTGTCTCTGGAGTAGAGGTGCTCATGGCCTCCTCTGAACAATCTGCAATAGCTTCACATTCTTCCTATGATGGACCCCTCAAAGCTAAATACAGTACTGGAGATGGAGTCCTACAAGAGCAGAGTAGAAGGGGAGAATCATCTATCTTGAGGTCATTTACTCAACTTTAATTAGCTCTGAAATTTTAAATAGCTGTGGTTATGAAAGTTTAAATTGTTTTGTAATTTTAAATACTCATTCTCTGTATTTATTATGAAATTGTGAATTATTCACAGTAGGACTCTTTCTTTCATGATAATTGTACACCACCTATCCAAAGGTGACCCTACTCCTTCTTAAAGCATTTAGGTCCCATTGTGGTACAAATAATGAGGTTTTTTTTGAGCAATGCCATTTGATTTTTTCCTGGGAAGATGCCATGGGGAATAGCCACATGTGATAAATCCCTTTGCAGCATCAATCTTGGGCTCTTCTGAGTGAGAAATGACAGCAAGTGATGTTGCATAAAGCAAGGCGGTGGTTGATATCTCCAGCCAGCATAGCCACACAATAACAAATGAAATAAGCATGAAGGTGTTATTGTGTGAGTGCTCAAGGCCTGTATGCGGCCATGGTCGCCTTTGTAAGACTTTCCACGGAGTCTGACAATAAGGGGTCGGGGGTGTGCGTGTGGTTTGCTTGGAGTATTTTGGAGTGACATGGTGATTGACTAATCCTGGGTGTGTCTTCAAAGGGAATGATTGTTTAAGAGAGACTAGGGACAGGGGAATGTGAGTTGAAAGAAGAGAAAGAAAAATTTCTGAAAGAGACAAGAATAGGTTATCAGTCTGCTCATTTCTGGCCCCAAAATGACATCTCTCTGTGAGAGGCAGAAGCACAATGAAAAGCCTTTTAAATACGTTTAGCTGGCACTGTCACACCTCCTGGGATTTGTTTAGTAATTCTCTCTTTATATCTTTGTTCAGTATATAAACAGTCTATGGTGCAGTGATCTAGCTGGAAACCTTTGACATTTGTTGTCATTAAGACAGCATGGAGCATTCTGAGATGAGCTGCTGGAAAAAGGATAACAGTTTTCTTGGGGAAAAAACATAAAAATAAAGACCCCATCAGTATTTCTTTCAGTTAAATGTACCTTTCTGAAAAGATTTTCTGATGAAAAATAGAAGCTCTCGCCTGTATTTACTTTTCTGTCTTCTCAGGTCAGTCATTTAACATCCTCCCATTTCAGTGAGAAATGCTGGAGGTTTGTGCATGTATGTTTGCTTGTGGCAGGTTTATTTGTTACATTTTTTACAAAAAAAAAAGTAATTAAAATTGTAGTTGATTATTTAGTCTTCCTTGTTAGAATAAAATAAACACTATCTTAGACTGTCCAGAAGATGTGCCAAGAGATTTGTGGTTGCAGGGTCTGATTCTTTGGGATGAACTGTAGCTGTCTTTTTCTTTTTATCTTAATAAAATAAGAGATTCATCTTAGCATCATTGGTTCAGTCAACCCCCACTTGACCCTATGGAGAAGGACTTGCTCAGTGCCACACAAAATGAACTTAGTAGTATGACTTGTAGTTATTTTCTCATTAGTAGCTCATGTCTTAACATTGTCATCACCTGGGACATCAGGGGTATTTCTTAGATATCACAGATATGCACTAGATAAGGTGATTATATCTCAGTGTGACTATTTCTTTTCATGGTCTCGGGCAGGTCAGGCATTAATACTTACATTTGAGGAGATGAGCACCACCTACTACGTTTATAATCAAA